>JAMKCH010015717.1:0-33459 GCA_023653785.1 Ophioderma brevispina
CCTTCAACGTTGACAGATATGAAGACTAGCAATCATGATCATCATATCTGAACTATAATAATGTACATGTATTTTTATTTGTATAGAGAATATGTTTGTTTCTTCTCCCACATGCATGCATTCACATGCTGTTCCATGACCATGCAGGATAATTCAAACGCAACTGATATTAACCTAATAACGGCAGGGCGGCGTATCCTCCATGAAAAACAACTTCCTTCATGTAATCCTGCTTTGTTACTTTTTCGGCCAATGTCACATGCCAGGCCCAATGCTTTTGCCAGGCCAAGGAGGATGACCCGGTTCCAAACTCCCTGCCGCGCCCATGATCGTCTTTATTATTCATTAGAGTGACGTCCCTACTGCGCATGATTTTTGCCTCAAATCTGAGCGAGTGCTCCCCGGTTTTGGTCGTATTTTTTCTCAGTCCCCGTCACAGATTTCTATTTATAACCCTAGATATCGTACGCCGTGTTTAAGATAGGCGCCACCGTACCGTGTTTTTGAAATTAATAATATGCCATTACGGTCATCCATTCGAAACGTGCCCGCGTACGCGCATGCGCCGTAACCTGTTTGCCTGGAAACTGTACCTCGTTCTCTTCAAAGGCTTAATATCATGACTAATTTGTACCCCACGCTATGTCAAGCAGAGATATTAATACATTGGTACCCCGCTATGGCAATAAGTACGCACTGCGGGAAAAGATGGTTTACTCTTTTGATCTGGCGTTCCGCTATCTAAGTGTGTATTAGTAGAATCGGTGGTCCCCGTGAGCAGGCCGTAAAGAATTGTGGGTAATAAAAGTGCGCCGCGAACGGAGGACTAAGTCAAGGACAGAAATTAGGCGACCAATTTCGAGTAGATCAAGTTAGTCAATCAGTGCGGTGCGTACTGTGATTGGTTTGAATGTGTGTAGGTGGGGCACGTCGAACAAAATATGATTTAAAATGTCCTATTTGAGTCGGTTTTCGGGACGAACGGACACGCTAATTCACGAAAGTAACTTTATGCTTTATCAGCTTTAAATTTCACAGATTATTCTTCACGGCGACATTTGCTCTGCACCGTCAAATTACGTCAGACCGCAATTGTCGCTTAGTCGTCCCTGACCATAGGGACCATTCTAGCGTCCTATCTTAGTTGTCTATGTTTATCTCAGAGGCCGTATCGAGAGAGAGTTGCGCCACCTATGGATTGGTGGCGCCATTTGGGGGCCAACGGGGGACGGGAGGCCAATTGGCTGTACACAGCGTTTGTGTGCATGATCTAGCCCATTTCTAAGCCCTGCACATACGATAACATGCTACAAAAGTCGTTTCTAAACAAACTTCAGCCATTGGTTTAAAGTAATTTGAGTATGGCGAATCGAATCTGATGAGTTTTAGGTCTCAAAACTTTGATAAATATATTATTTTTTGGCTTTAATGTGGTACTAGCCGATGCCTAGAGTAAGTGATTTTCGTTTATTAAGTTCGATTCCACTTCGGCCTACCCCTAACCAGTGTTTTTCCTCTAACACATCCCCAAAACGCGCAATTCATAACCAAACTGCTTCGGTTGGTTGTAGACCATCCTTTGCGTCCACTTTATTTTTAAAATATGGACTACATTTTTTTCCGGGGGTAGGGGTGGTGGGGTGGGTTTTGTGGGTGGGGCCCGTTGCAACCTCAGTATTTGGGTTTTGTCTCCTATTTAAAACAAATCTGCAGTTAAAGCATGAAACTTACTATGTAGGTCTTAATAGCTAGTTCCTTTCACTAAATCAACAATCAGATAAAATCCCACATTTTAGTGATTTTTTTCGATAAATCACCCTATTTTCCAAAACAAAAGCTGGATATTTGAACCTTTCGAGATTACAGTGCACTGAAATTTAACTAGTTAATAAGGTTGGATGTGTACACTATAAAGAAGGAGTAAAAAAGCATAACCTTCATATGTTTAAAAAATCTTAATCAAATTGGAATAAACCTTGGGTAAGATTTGCTCATATTTTACTAAGATTTTACTTCACATAGAGATATATAGTAAGCCTATAATTTATTTTTTGACTCATTTTATGGTATGCAGACAGGGATACAGACTTCGTTTTTTTAACATTGATTCTCGGATATGTCAGGATATTTTCTACAGCATTTGAGAATTTGTTAAAAATTTTTTAATTTATCATTTTAATTTAATACCTAAAACAAAATGAAATGGGTGGTAGGCCCTTTTTGTTCTATTAATAAGACTTGAGAAAAACTAAGAGATCTGCGTACGAAATAACACATAAATTTTAAAGGGCCTTGTGCTCCACAACCTCGTCCCAGACTTACTAAAAAAAGTTGAGATTTTATATCATAGGGACCGCTATAACCTTAGTAATCCACTTGTACCTAATATAGCTTAATCTACGTGCCAATTCGGTCGTATCTGTACGAATTTCAATTTTGTATTTTGTCTGTAAACGAACAGGAAATGGACACAGGCACAGTGGCTATGGAACCATGGATAAACACGCAATTGCGAATAACACGAGAAAGCGCAAGATCGGAATCAACTCAAATTTTGTGATTAAAAGGGATTAGCAGCGATTTGCAATCCGAAACATCGAAAAAATCATCAAAACTTCATATTTTTGTATTTGTATGCATGGATATGCGGCAAAAATAACCTGCAGTTGGTGGCTTGAAATCCGTGTTGTATTGTGTATTAAAGACAAGCATTACTTTTATGATTCTTGAATTGCTATACGTGCGTAATCCCAAAATTCGACTTAAGATCACAAAAAGTTTCTGGGGAATATCCCAGTTTTAAGCTGATTATTGGTGCACCATGATCAATACAGTGTTGCACAAACACAAAACATTATTGAGCTTTGTTCATTCTGTGCTAGTTGTAAATCACAATTAGCTGTTTATTTAGATTTGAGACGTCATCGCTGCGTGTCTATTTGCGGGAGGCGTATGACAAATTTCCTCAAATACTTTCATTTTTTCACATTTGGTGGGTTGTTTCCACATTAAGCAGTATTATGGGAATTAACACAATATCCATGATTTATAAGTTAAAACAATGCATTTCCACATTTTTCGATTCTCTAGCAATATCGCTGCTAATCCCTTTCAGTTTTTATAAGGATATCTAGTGAACGATGAATAAAACAGGTGTGGGATCAAGAAATGCACCTCTAAAGTCTTCATCTAATTTCATCTTATTATTTCCCTTATATAAAAATACACATAAATATACAACTTCATGATAAAAATTTGAATGAGAGATGACCAAAAGGCCTAAAAGGCCCGACGTCACCACTGAAATAATTTACATAAAAAAAACCTAGTCATTTCAATATACATGACAAAACAAAACTCAACATAACAGTTACACGCATACACACACACACCACACAAACACACACACAGAACTGCACCCGCAAACCACAACACCGCGGCGAGCACTCACAGCTCGCATACAGAAATACGTACATACTCTTGTAATAAATAACATTACACACTAAATTACATAGCAACTTAGATAGTTAACATTCCATGAAAGGGTGGTAATTATAACACACAAGGAAGCACAATGTAAAAATAATCCTTTCATAATATTTCCTTTTTAACCGCGACCCTGAAAGGTTTAATGGATTTCGAAAATTGTATGTTCTTACTTATTGAATTCCATGGTCGGCCCTGAAGTTCTAATTGACTTAAGAGAAAATTTTGTTTTTCTTTAGTTACGGTCTGTAATTATCGTATCTTGTAGAATAGTTATTGACGTTGCTCGGTCTTTCTAAAATATGAAGTAAATGCCTCTGGCAGTTGGCAAGTAAAATGCCTCTATACATGAAAGGACATAGTTCTAATGCTATGTATCGTAGAATTGAGAACTTATATTTTTTAAATAACGGAGCGAATGATCTTATAAAACTCTTTGTAATATTCGTAATATTCGTTTTTGTAGTGTTTGGAAACTACATTCTAGGGAAATTTTGCTTGCATTACCCCCAGGCAAGAATACCATAATTAACTATATGGAAGTATTAAGGTAGAGTTGGGCAGTAAAGTTACGATCCGAACAAATATTTTAGTTTATTGATCACACCGAAACGTTTCTGAAATAGTTTTGATATATTCTCCGTATGACTTTTCCATTAAAAATTTCATCAATGGTTATCCAAGAAACTTGGTTTCGTTGACTGTTTATAGTTTTGTACGGTCTAATATAATATTCTTGTGCGAAATGTCATTAGCAATACAAGATGTCTTTTGATGTGTACCCATCATCATAAAATTCGTCTTGCTAGCGTTAACAGAAAGCTTGTTTGCTTTGAACCAAGTACTGACTTCTATCAGTTCGTTATTGATGAGATCAAACTGTTCAACAATATTTTTGTTGGAATATGTGATAGTTGTGTCGTCAGCAAACAAGACAAATTTCAGAATATTAGATACACTTACAATATCGTTAACATAGAGTAAAAACAATAGTGGACCTAATATGGATCCCTGTGGGACACCACATATGATTTCTTTATAATCAGACTTGCAAGAATTAAATAAGACATATTGTGATCTATTTTTAAGTAACTTTTGAACCATTCAAGTGCAACACCTCTGAAACCATAGAATTCCAATTTGTGTAATAAAATATTATGATCAATTGTGTCAAATGCTTTTGACAAGTCAAGGAATATACCTATTGTAGTTTCATTATTTTCAACAGAATCAGTAATTTTGTCAATTAAGTCAATAATAGCCATATAGGTAGAATGGTTTGATCTAAAGCCAAATTGCTTTTCATTGAGAATTTTAAATTTATTAATATAACTTGTACATCTATTAAAGATTTGTGGATCCGATATCGTTTCACCATTTTCATTTTTGAATTTAGTTTGAGTATTTCCTTTTTTGTTTCGACCAATGATACTGTTAATTGTTTGCCAAGTTTTTCGCATATTGTTTTTTGTCGCTTCAAACCTGTATTCATAGTATTTTCTTTTTGACATACGTATTAGACTATTTAACTTGTTCCTATACACTTTAAAGGTAGTTTGCCTTTCCACACATGGTTTTTGCAAGTATTTTTTGTATAACTTGTTCTTCACATTTATACTCTTTAACAATCCTTTGGTCATCCAAGGGAATCTTGGCGTCTTTCTACTACTACTTTTACATTTCTTAAGACGTTATGATTTTCTGCCCGCGTTTGAGATGCTGAAATCCCTAAAAAGTTCATTATTTTGTATTTTAAAGAAAATATCGCGGTTTCTTCTTTTGATCACATCTTTTGACGTGATTTTAGTAGGTTTTAAACCAAAGACACTTGCAAAATCATTTCAAAATATAGGGTGTTGTTTTGACACAATATTGTAGGTATTAGATCAAGATAAAGGTTGATGAGATGACTGTTACTGCAAAATTATGAATAATGAAAAATGAAAAAGTTGCCTCATTATGACTTGCAAAAATGTTACGGGAAACATAACATTGACTTTCATTGGCCTAATAGCAAGTTAACAGCTTCTAACTGTAAACCTGTACATCACAAGTATCTGGGTAGTCGTGTTAAATACTATCAGAATTCATCAGCCACATTTCAGCTCCAACTGTTAATTGCTGGTGATATTCAGACTAACCCAGGTCCAGATACTGTTGTTGAACCATCTAACAGCTGTGAGCGGATAACTTACAATAGAACTGAATTTATGCAAGCAAAGAGTAGCAAACAAACTCTGCCTTTAGATGTTTGGATAAACATTAAAGGGATTAGCAGCGATAATGCGACAGAATCGAAAAAATGTAGAAATGCATTTTTTAAACTTATAAATCAGGGATAAGTGCGTATAATTCCATAATAACTGCTTTAATGTTGAAACAAACCGCCAAATAGTGAAAAAAATGAAGTATTTGAGGAAATTTGTCATACCGTCTCCCGCAAATAGACATACAGCGACGGCATCTCAAAATCTGCACTAAACAGCTGATTGTGGTTTACACCAGTACAAAATAAAGATCAATAATGTTTGTGTTTGAGGTTAAACTGCGTTGATCATGGTGCACAATATCACGCTGAAAATCTGTGATATTCACCGGGAAAGGCTTTTTTGATCTCAAGTCGGAATTTTGATACGCACGTATAGAAATTACAGAATCGGATAAAAAGTAATGCCTTGTCTTTAATACACGGATTTCAAGCCAACCACTTGCAGGTTATGTTCGCATATCCATACCAGTTACAAAAATATAAAAATATGAATTTTGATGATTTTTTTCGATGTTTCGGATTAGCAAATCGCTGCTAATCCCTTTAAATCCTTAGGCATTCAATGCAAACAGCGTGTAACGCATAGAGGTGTAAGAGGTGGTCATCGTGTATCAACATCCTCACATGACATTACCCCGCTTCATCACCCTCGGACTTACTTATCCCTACCCCTAGTTATAAAGGCAGTCTTACTATTGGAACTTGGAATGCACAATCGATTGGCAACAAAACCACTATTTGCTCTATGTGCTGGAAAAGAGAATAGATGCTTTGTTTTTGACTGAGACATGGTTAACATCCACTGATAGAGTAATTATTGGTGAACTTTGTCCCCCGCATTATTCTTTCATCAATATTCCCCGTGTAGATGGCACACATAAGCATGGCGGAATTGGTGTTTTGTATAGATCTCATCTCAAGTTACAGATCGTTCCATCTGATTTCAAATCTGTCACTTTTGAGTATGCGATAATTTCTAATACCCAGCGTAAGACATATTTTATTGCAGTCTATAGACCCCCACCTTCAACGGTGAACGGCCTAAAAATATCTCAATTTATGACTGAGTTTGACAATTTCCTCGAGTATATTTCCTCATTTTCAGACGGTGTCATACTGTTGGGTGATTTTAACATTCACGTTAACAAACCTTATAAATCTGAGATAAGACAATTTCAGGACATTATTCAAAGTGCTGGGTTTAATCAGTATGCTAAAGGGCCAACTCATATAAGTGGCAATACACTCGATTTGGTATTGGCTCGACCTGAGGACAACTTAATAAAAAGTTGTGTTGTTGGTGTCAGGCATTCAGACCACATTTATGTGTATTGTGATCTTTTCCACAAAAGGCCACAAAATGAAAAGGAGGAAATAAAAATGAGGAATCTCCGGAAGATTGACCGTCAAAAGTTTCAAAACGATTTGAAAATGCAATTTGATCACTTAATAATGTTAGATAATGTGGAGAGGCTGTCAGATGCATGTGAACAAACCATAATAAAAACATTGGACGTTCACGCCCCTGTGTCAAAAAGATACCAGAGTATGAGAATCAGGCAACCTTGGTACAATACTGAAATTCACAAGGCTCGCAGAGTCCGTCGTAAACATGAGAAAAAGTGGCGTAGGACCAGGTTGGAAATTTACCATGTACTTTATATCGAGCAAAATGGGGTTGTTAATAAGATGATTGAGGAAGCTAAAAAAGATAATGTTAAACAAAAGCTCCAGTAATGTAAAGACTCTAAATCTATGTATAAAGGACGATGTTAAAAATCTCATCTGTAAGGCTGGATCAAAAAGTTGTGTTTTAGACCCATTGCCTACTTGGTTGCTGAAAAGTAATTTGGATGTGTTTGTACCTGTTATTTCTAAGGTTATTAATTTGTCACTTACTTCAGGTATTTTTCCTAGCAATTTAAAGCATGCCATTTAAAATCTTCTCATAAAGAAACAGTCTCTCAACTCCAATGTACTAAAGAACTATATAGACCTGTGGCTAATATTAAGTTTATGGTAAATTCTATCAATGCGCATATGATCAAGTATAATTTGGGTGATGAATACCAATCTGCTTATTGTGCTGCCCGTAGTACAGAGACTGCATTACTTAAGGTTAAAGATGTAATTATGAACCATATTCAAAATTAACAAGGTGTTTTTCTTGTTATGTTAGATTTGAGTTTCGCATTCGACACTGTAAATCACAATATCCTTTTTAGCAGGTTGGAGAGCGAGATTGGACTAACAAGAAATGCGCTTAATTTGTTTAAGTCTTATTTTAGCGGAAGAACGACTTCTGTTTTGATAAATGACAATTTTTCTGACTCACGTGGCATGGAGTATGGGCTCCTGCAAGGCTCAATTGTCGGACCGAAGTCCTTTACTATCTACACCATTCCAATTGGTTGAATAATAAAGCAACATAAATCTTTCTTATCACATTTACGCAGATGATATTCAGATTTTTACTAGCTTCATACCATCAGATTCATCATCTATTCAGTCTGTATTGTCTGCACTTGAAGTATGCATAAGAGATATCAGCATTTGAATGACGGAAAATATGTTGAAACTTAACTCTGATAAAACTGAGTTTTTTTGTCGCAACATCACCGCATTTCAAAAAAAATCCTGCCTTATGTCCATCTTCAAATAGGTGATGAAATGATTTCCCCTTCAGAGAACATACGCAATTTGGGTGTTATTTTTGATGACACGATGTCTATGTCAGCTCATTTAACATCACTATCATGTAATCTAACTCATCATCTTCGGAACATCACTAGAATACGTCGCCTTATGGATCATGACACAAGCAGCAACATTATTCGTGCTCTCATATTATCAAGATTGGACTATGGTAACGCCCTTTTACTTGGATCTAACGCCTCTTCCATCAACAGACTGCAAAAGTTTCAAAATTGGGCAGCCAAATGCATTTTGTGCCGCGAAAAAAGATCTGCACTCCTTTTTGAAAAAAAAACTTCAATTGGTTGCCTGTGAAAGAGTCGCTATCTATTTTAAAATGGAATTGAAGCAAAAAAAAAATTGGGTAAACTGGCCTGACTGCGGATTTCCGCCTCTAAACTAAGGTGCTCACAAGCACCGCCGTGCGGCCAAGGTCATTGCAAGCCGAAACAGACCGGGTTCGATACGCTCGAGAGTACAATGAACTACAGCTTTGCTTCCGATCTCTTTTGGGTATATTCGTCTCAGATCCAGTATTGCCCCCCCCCCGGGGGCGGTGTGGGTGATGATCCTGGCTCTCGCATTAAGTTCAACACATTACTCGCCAAAATGTAGCGATCAAAAAGACCAACGACGGAAATGGCTCAAAACAATGCAGTATATTCCTGAAAGCTTCCACCACAATTGTGATTTTCGTGAGGAAAGGAAACGTGATCGAAGATTATTTTTCTGCTACATCTATCCACGGTTACATACGCATGGACATATCGTTTTTAAGTTTTCATGAAGGCAGCAAAACTGGACGTAGGTAAAAAGGTAGAAGAAGGGAAGCATCATAAACGGGGATAAAAGGTTGAATTTATTCTCGTTGCTTTGTGTTTTTACATTTAAGTTTTTTAAACAATCACAAAACCTAGAACTTCGTATCTATCCCCACCATTTTGCTCGCTTCTTCAGTACTATTTGCCATTAAGGGAGGCAAGCAATTTTTTTAAAGGGCCATAGTCCCCAGAACTCCAGTGGTGTTCAAAAATGTTTTTGTATCTGAAGAAAGCTACAATTTTTGTAATTTGCCTGTGATATTTTAGGGCTAAAGGAGATTGGTTTGGATGTTATGAGCGAAAATGGCCGATTTTGGTGACCAATATCAAAGGTGCATTCGTGATTTCAGCACCTGCTTTATTCATTGCTCACTAGATACCCTTGATAACAGCTTATTCACAACATTTGAGTTGATCCCGATATACGGTTTGGGTTATGAGCAGTTGCTTGTTCCCCACGGTCAATAGGACACTGTATGCTGTTAATTTCTGTGCAATTAAATTAGTTTTTAAAAACTTTAAATTTCAAAATTAGTATTTTTGCATGGTTTGGAACGCTGGTTATATACATTATCCATCACGTGAAGTTATTAAGCACAAAATCAGCGCGCTTATGGGTAAACAGAACGGTTTTATAATTAATGACTCAGGCGACATTAAATTCAGCAGACGACGCGGAAATGGCATTAACACAAGCAAGCACACGCCAGAGTTGTTCCTACGGCAGTGAGTCGTGTTTAACCGGTTTGACCTTGTGCTTTTGACTATAGGTGAGTACGAGTCTATGATACCATGTAATATACACATTTGTTGGATTAAAGTACGGCCAAACTAAAAGCCTACAAATCGGTGTCCTTATAAGGTCCATATCGGTTTATGGGGTATGTATTTTTATGTGTAAAATATATCTCTATTATTCCAATGGTCTAGACTATCATTTGCGAGCTAATTGAAGAAATTTCAATTTTTGAAAATGTGCCAGTGCCGCTTTAAATGACATGCAGAGAAGTGTAATTCGAATTGCATTGTCGATGGTTTGGAAAGTTTGGAAACTTTAAACATTTATGGGTCGAGCAATAGCATAATAAGCATAAAAATGTTTGAAAACACTCTTAAAAGCGTTGAAAATGGTCCCTTTTTAATTGGTTTTAAGGGGCCGTCTTCTGCATATGATCACATGTATAATTAACATGTGTGCACAAATCATGAGAGTTGTTTACGGGATTGGAATCATTTCATCAAGTACCATTGCTTAGTCATCCATTTCTGAGATAGCATTTCAATGAACATAAATAGCAAAAGCCTAATGCGCAGCCAAGGGCTCTTCCGATATATTTATTTATATAAATTTAAAGTTAAGTGCTATATGATGGACCCTCCAGGGGTTTAACGTTTGGATTTTTGATTACAAAAAGGAATGCATAGTTAACGTGCTCTCTCTGAAATTTAATTATGAAAAGGCTTAAAATATTAAGCCTTTCAATTATGTGGGTCGAATGGGGGGTCCTGTACATCCACCATTACATCCTTCTTTGGAAGACAAGCCTTTACTTAGGTAGCTGTTATCAATGGAATTTAATCCGCTTGACTGGCAAATTGCGGGAGTGTAACTTAACCAAGTAATGCTGCTATTGGGTAAGTTTTTGAGATTCTTGAATTGTAACTTAACTATATTGTGCAGGATTCCAAATTATGATAATTCATTGAACTAATGTTTGATGTTCATATATGCGGAATGGCCAAAATGCCCAAGAGCAATTGGTCTAATAATTGTAGCTTATAGGGCCATTTTGTAGTCTATTTTGACTAAAACGGTATTTTTTTAATTTCAACCCAATGCTCTTTTGTCAATGTAAGCATCTTTCTTATTTTAATATTATTAAATAACCTGAGTGGCAAACATACCAAAAATAACGCTTCTAATTTTGCTAATAATTTTGTCATTATGGGAAAAAATTACAAATAACCAATCGGAATAATATGAGGGATATTACTTTCACTTCGGTGATAAAGAAAACTTAGAAAATCCATAATAAATTATAAATGTATAAACATTTTTCTCTTACATAATTGTTCATATTATTACATAGATGGATTTTGCTCAATTCATCCGGAAAATTAAATATCAAATAGGCTATTGGATGATACCAAAAAATATAACCATATTCTATTCTGCCTAAAATGTATATTCTTGGTGGAAATAACAAGCTCATTAATTTTGATTTCTTTGTTGCATGTTTGTGTTAAGGGGTAGTACAGCCACACATCAAATACTATGTTGGAGAAGCCAACAAAGGCTAAGCTTTATGTTAAAGCATTCATTTTTGTCAATTGGCAAAGTATATGGAAAATCAGCTATGAATAATTAATTTTGGTCAAAATCTTGCCAGGTTTAGATAAAAATGATATATAGAAAAGGGATGATTTCATGAAAGAGTGAAGTTATAAGTGTTGAGTTGGCCTTTCAAAGATGATGAAATGAAAATAGATTTAGTTTGTGCTTGGACGTTTAATGATAGGTATAGGGTGCTACAACCCTGGGGAAACTTATTTCTTTCACTGAATGAAAACAATATTATTTAACCAGGAAAATAGTCATACCCACATGAAAAGAGTGCACATTATTTAGAAAAAACTAAAAAATGTATGATAATGTGATTAAATTATTCCAATTTATTTATAGAATATCAGTGACCCATGGACGGGGTACTAAACATTTAACATATGCAAAGCGGAGCCAAATTGGAGCTAACTAAAATATTCAATAATCGACCCGGAACACACTTCACATCTTTTTCAATCTGAGTCCATTGTTATGGTGCCACGCAGTTGAACGACATCGAATGGTTTGATGACCTCACAGCATTAGACGTGAGTAAAAGACTTCAAGCAAGGATAACATTTTCCTCGTTCACGATAAAAGAATCTTGAGATTCTATGGTATTCATTCACTTTGACCGGTTTTCATCTTTGTTCGAAAAGGAAAGAAGAAGGGAAAATTAAAAGGGACAAAAGTCATTGAAGAAACGGTTTCATTAGCAAATTTAGGCAAGAAACCTACAATCCGCAAGTATGCTTAAATCCCTATTTCTATTCAATTTACATGTTTTAGAAGGAGTCAATGGTATTCAGCGACATAATTTTAAAAAAAAAAAATAACGAGGTGAGGTACGTGCACCTTATGTCCCTTGCCAGTAATAGAAGTAATACGGAAGGTAATCACACCTAAAATTTTTAAACTGTGTGGGCTATTAAAACACGGAAAATCGAAACCCTGATGAGAAGTAGAAAGATCCGAAGTGTTCTGGTTTCTACATACTGGGTTGCTTGTTGAATATTAATTAGCTTCACTTGTTCGCTGACACGATCAACACTTCATCGCAAAGGTTCCGATGAAGGAAATAGGAGATGAAGAGCGCAGCTCATTAACGGCCTGGGGACGTCATATTTGTGATAAGCTATGGGAAAGGGGTATTTCGGAAATTCGCAAGTGTTCATGACGTTCGAGAGACTGTTCAGACCTCAGGTTGTCAGAAAAAAAAATACATGCGCAATGAACTGGCAATTCAGGATGGTCTCAGCTTACAGGAAGCTGAAAAGAGAATCAATCAAACTTTACGTTTGTAGTGGTGTTGTGTTTTTGTAGTAACGTTGTGCTATGAGTCAATCCTAGAAGTTGAGGGTCAAAAAGTACTCCTAAATAACGTAGATTAGGCGCGATATAATTTCGGAATAATTCTATCTCAGATTATATCGCGCATAATCTAAGATTATTTAGTACTCGTAGATTATGCGCGATACTTTGACTAGCGAGATGTGAGATGTACTATTTGTATCGGTGTCACTTTGGTCAATTCTGAAACACTGTCTACATCTATGCTGAGTGACATTTACGTTTATACGTTACCATTGCAAATAGCATGGGCTATTTTCGGCGTGGACCAAGTTTGAAATTGCGAAAATGCAAAGGGAGTGTGATGTTGTCATAATGATATGCGCAGAACTGCGTTTCGACTCAGCCAGGGTCAGTTGCGGCGCAATCAAGCATGGTATGCATGCCATGTATAATGTACACACAAAGATTTAGGGCAGTCGGTTGGGTGGATACTTGCAACGCGGTTCAGCTGCCATGGCTGGATCGAGCGCTCTTTATAAAGAAGTCCGAAAGCCTTCTGGTTATTTTCATAAATAAGGAATTGTACTACACAGGCGCGAAGTGGCCGTACTGGTTGGACTACAGGACTGCTCCAAAAACATTGTGAAAAGTGACAACTCTTTGGAAAATCAAAAATTTGTTGGACATGAGCTATCATCTACATCAAGGCGCAGTATTAGCTTTCAGTTCAAATGCCGTTTGTTCCGTTCATTTGCTGGTTTTACTCTCAAGATCTGTTTAGTTTACAACAAAAGGGTAAAATCCACCAATTGTGACAATTTTTAGGAAAATGGATAGATGTTAGTATCCCAAAGACTGTACAGTACAGTTAATAAAAGAAAAAAGACATTCATTTGTAGGATTAGAAATGATTAGGTAACCATGGCTCGGGTTATGGAATTGTATTGATCTTCAGGGGGATAAAAAATAGTGATAAGCTGCCAATTCGTTATCAGTAAGGTACATTTTCTTTATTAGCATATTCAATAGGGTTTCAGATTACAAAGAATAAAAGGAAAAATCATTGACATGCACATGTTTTAATTTTACAGCAGACTGGAACTATTTAGTTATCTTTAAATCTGTTTTAAGAGCGTCGTGTCTGATAAAACCACCTGAAATTCCAACCTAATCCGTAAGATGAAGGTTCGTGAAATCTCTTGATATTTTTCTATGGGTATGTTTTTGATGAAACATTTCACTTGGTGAATAATTTCCCTCTTACACATACAGGTTGCTAGATCATATTGCCTGGATTTTGCAAATTTCAGCATTTTTTGAGATATTTAATACTCTTATTTAGTATTTTCAATATATCTTTTTATTAATTTTCACGATAAGCCTCATATTGCAGTGATATGTATAATATTATAGTGTTGGTAAATGCATATTTAAAAAATGGTGTTTATGC
This sequence comes from Ophioderma brevispina, assembly GCA_023653785.1. NCBI lineage: Eukaryota > Metazoa > Echinodermata > Ophiuroidea > Amphilepidida > Ophiodermatidae > Ophioderma > Ophioderma brevispina. The sequence continues at coordinate 14,337 of JAMKCH010015717.1, forward strand.
AGGTCGTTGTCATGTTTTCTATTTTGTGTAAACATGTTAAAAATGGCGATTTTTTAAATTTAATTAAAAAAAACATGTCTTTTTTAAATTGACGTTTTTCTTCGGGCAGTAATTTCTCTCTTCAAAACTGGTTGTGTACAAGTCTAAGGACTGTTCCAAGAAAATATACAATTTTCACCGTGTTGGGTTTTTGCATTTTAGTTAGGAAAATTCCCATTTATTTTTACCCTCATCTGACCGGCATCCCTTTTGAACCCCTTCACGCAGGGGTGGCTACCACCCCTCCGGGGGGTGACAAAAAAACTTTTTTTTTCCCTTTTCAGCACCTGTTCTTAAGTTTTGTGTTACCGATGGATAGCTCTTGTCTTCCTCCTTAATTGATACCAAAATGAAGTACCAAAATACCTAGTATAATGTCACAAATCGGGTAATAAAATCTGACATAGATATTCACAGTGTACAATGGGCAAAAAATCAAGTTTACATCAAATAAGTAAGGAATACCAGATTTGCAGATTTAAATCATCAATTTATGTTATAAAACCTGGTCCGTGGATGATTCATGACAGATAATTACGTTAACATTATAGTTCAGTGCTACACATACGAATATATCAAAACAACAAATTCGACAAGGGGGGGCCTCTTTGTATGTAGTTTTTGTTTTTTTTTTTTTTTTTTTTAATGTTTTAAATTATAAGATTGAATTAATTAACAGGCCAATGGTCGATTTCCTGATTGCCAGTTTATCGATAGCTTTTTGTTTGATTTGATGTGATTAATTCAACATCTTGGATAACCCAAGAATCCTCTACAGAAAGGAAGGGGCGCATCTATTTTCAGGGGCAAACAATCTTGAATTTGGTTCGTAACATCATAGTCCTATTTTTTCACTGTAAAGTGGCGCATGTGCGCACAATTACTAATTCCACAGGGGAAAATAGGGGCCACGTCCCCATAAGGGGGAAGCTTGCTGCCTGCTCCCCCAAATAACACCTATTTTTTGGATACTTTGCATCATTAAATAGGTTTGCCAGTGAACTTATGCCTAAATGTGTTTTTAAAGTAATTGTCAATTTACCACACCGAATGAGGTAACATTGTTCTATCGAGGTAAAAATTTACCCCCTTGAAACTATTTTGTAATGGGATACAAAATTGTGCGAAAGAAAGATCAGATGCTGTCAACTACAATCCAGGTATAGATACATAGTACCCCGGCCTCATAGTCCCCCTACAGTGTAAGAATAGCACTCAATTTCAGTTACGCCTTATTCCGTTGTCCATATATGGAGCCCGACGATATGGCTCCCGGAGGATTATATCTAATTTTACACCGGTCCAATCTAGTTCCCACCTGTGATACCTTTAACTGCATTGAAGCTTATGGCACCATTGGATTGCACTGCATTAGGCATATTAATATAAAAGCTTGAAGCCAACCCTAACACCTAACCTCCACCCGCCAATTCAATGTTGGGCAGTCTAAAGAAGTATTTCATTAAATGTTTCAACATTGACCGGGGAGAGGGAGGGCTTAGTTTATATTTGATGTTTGCAACGATCTTGTCCTCCGGTACATTGTAGTAAGTTTAAAATCATGATAAAAAATACAACGTTTCACGGAACGGACGCGTTCTTCTGCCATCGCGTGGTTTTTTGAATTGGGACAAATTGTCCCATGGGTCACAAGGGTCCACAAGGTCACCAGCACATAGGACAGGCTAACCAAGGATCATTGAATTCAGGTGTCATGAATTGATTGACAATAATACACCCACGCACTTGATAATTCTGACCACTTTGGAGCCATGACCTCTAGAAGACCAGTGACCCACTCTTGAGAAGGGTAACTGTGGGGCACTACCAAGGACCAGTACATGCAAGTTGTCATTAAAATATGTGGAAACTCAGTGGGTAATTATGTCTAGGCTTAACATTTTTACCACAGACATGACGACTACCCACCTACCAAAGCACTCCATGTGTGCTCTTGCAGACGAACCGCAAAATAAAAGTTAAAGTCAAAATGCTAAAGTAACCTTAGTTCTGACGCCTTTACATAAAAAGGTGTGTTCATATTTAATTTGGAATAAGGTATGTCGCAGAGCCTCTACGCAGCTAATTAATGTTTAATCGGTTGGAGTAACTTTGAACTGTATAATTTTACTGAAATCCTACTTTCAATGTGCCTTGAAGATGTGGTGTGTGTGGTGTTGTGGGTGTGGTGTTGATAGGGGTGTGGCGATGTGTGTGGTGTGGTGATGTTTGTATTGTGTAAAATAAGTGTAGTGAGTGGCCATCAGAGTTTATTATTTTGTAATCTGACCAGTAATATAAGCACCAATCTGAGCTTAAAAGAGCATGTTTTAAGAGTGCATTAAAGGCGTTTAAAATTAAATACGTGATAACTTTACAATTGTGTATTACATAAGGGGGCAAAAACCCAATGGTGATTTTTTATATTTTGTGCAAAGTAATACCAGGTTGTATGACATAATATTTATTTTCTCTCTTGTTCCTGCCTGTGAAAAATACGATGCTCCATTTAATACTATTTTAACGCAAAAATGACAAAATCGGTTCATTATGTAATCATTCCTCCAATACTAATGATTAAGAGTAAAAAATCTGTGCTACACTGCTCCTGAGGTTATTGAACTATGTATAATATTTCAGTGTCAGACTAACATCATTTCAGTGTTACAGTTAAAAAGCAATATGCCATGTATTCGGCTATCGGTGATTTTTTGAAAATAGGGCAAAATATGGTATTTTCTGTCTAGAAAACCCTGCTTCATTGTAGAATGAAATTATTACTGTCACGGAAGAATAAACCATCAATATAGATTCATATGACAAATATGGAAGGATTTGTCAAACCTTCATCTTCCGCCATCCAGTGGGTTTTCTTCATGACACACACTTTCTTTAAAAAAGTGACAAGTGATCGTTCTACCTGTTATCATGGATAAAACAGGTATTAAAAACAATTTTGTATTGTTGTGTAATCGATGCATTCTTTTGATTTAACGAAGGAACTCTGATAAACTTGATGCTATCATTGATTTTTTTTTTAAAAAAACCCATTGCGCAACCCTCTTCCCCCATTGTAAAAGTGCACAATTGTGATTTTACCCTTATTGTTAACTAAAAAATATCTCTGAGATTAAAAACAAGAAATTGAACAGAAACAAACGGCATTTGAAGCTGAGCTGTGCACTTGGCGATGATGTAAGCGTTCATGTCACAACAGTATTTTCTAATTGCCAAAGAGGGCGCTTTTTCACTTGACATTTTTTAGAAAGGCTGTAGAGCGATTTAAGCATGCATGAAACCTTGTACAGATTCATAGAGAGGTTTGTTTGTGTTTGACGTGTACCGTCTCACATTGTCATTGACATTCTGGAAATAAATTATTTTACTTATCATTTTAATAGGGACTCTTTTCAACATTTGTGGATACAGCTTTTCATGGTTAACATCATATTTTGTTAATATTTTAGGGAACGGGATTAAGGTATCCCCAGTTCTGTAGCACGAACCTGTTGATTCATTATTGATATAAACTTCCAAATGAATCACCATCTCCACCATAGTTTCCACCAAAATCATCAGTCCATTAGAATCCACATCGTAGACTGTTGTGACGTCAGCATTCGTATTGTTGTTGTTTGTTGTTATTTACAATAATGGGACGGCGAAAGTGCAGATGATTTATTGCCATGCCGATAAGACAGAGAAGTCAAATTCCTCTTTCTAATGGAAAGTCCACGACATGTATTAATTCTCTTCTTATTATTTTCAGCAAGTATTTTCCATTCTTGGAACTAGGTTTATAGGCGATACATGCAGGGGTATTTAGGTGATTGTCAGACGGGGACTGCGTCATTTCCCGAAAGGGACTATATATGTGATTGTATATGGAAAATATAGAACTATGAAACTAAATTGCTTCACTACGTTAGGGCTTATTCAAAGATCTACAAGAGCTTGTACAAGCCTGAAGGGTAAGTTTAAGCAGAATTAGAATGTGCCTTTAAAAATGAAATTTACGCGCATTTTCTCAGGTCAAAGGAAAGATTTTATTGGTCACTGGGATTTGATACTCAAACATACTGAATGTTGAATAGGTTTGGCCTTGTTTTTAGATGGGCATATTCTTTTATTCTTTAGCTGCGCCACCTGTCGATACCAAAAGTGACATTTTCGTTTCGTAAATGTGCAATTGAAGACACAGACACACACACTATTCATGAACAGTCCAACACCATCAATTAAACATGCTTAACCTACAGGACATAGCTCATGTAGGTATTATTTAGTAAGCTATAGACAATATACATTAAACATATGGATCATGTTCACATGAATAAATAATACTCAAAACCAGAGGTGCATTTTCCAGCTGCCACCATAGACCATAGAATCAAAGTTAATGAACTGTGCTAACGACACGATACTAACCTTAACATTTCCTTCATCAGATCCACTAGAAGGACAGTCAATTATTTAATCAATATGTTGACATGTACTAAGCCAAATTCTTGCCGACATGAAATCATCCAGGTTGACAATAATCTAAAATATTTAAAATGATTGTGCGAAGGACATTAATGATATTGTACGGTAAATGGTACACATAAATAGATTGTATAAGGAACGTGTGTAAGCATTGGCAATTATGTGAATACTATTCGTTTGCGATTCAATTAATGATTGCGAAACGTACAGATTTGGTAAAAAATATACCGATACTTTAAAGGTGCGTCTTTCCGGAGAAATCTCAATCCGGAACATGCAGGAATGTATGATTTCTACATTGGGTGACCTGCCATTACGACTTTGCCACCCAATATCGATGTATCCACAAAGTTATTCACAATTCAATATTGTGGCATGTCTTTCATGTTGGAAAAGAACATACTTCTAACTGAAGGAAAAACTGGGTGGCACATATCCGGCTTTGTATGCATACCTCTTGTGAGAACAGTCAAATGACTATTGGGGAAGGTTTTTTAAAAGGGACCGTTATTAGTCAAGCGATGCTTTATGAGAAGTTATTCATACCTGTTCCATCTTGTCCTTGACGTATTTAAAAGACATTTAATTTTACCAGGGGTGGTGAATTGGTTCCATTGCTCCAAAAGGCGCCAACCTAATCCCATATATTAGATCTTGAAGCAGCAATTGTGCGAAGTGTGTGTATCCGTCCAAACTCGCCAAGCAAAAATAGAGGCGTTGGTTTCCCCCCCCCAAAACTATATCGGCCATCACCGATAACGTGATTCAATCTATCAGGAAGAACGCATGTATATCAATGATGATTCTCCAATCCTTCTGCCCTTTAACAGTCCAAATGCAAACCATGTCGTAGAAAAGCAATTCATCAAACATAAAATTCCAAGATGAACTGTTGGATACCAACGCAATCTCGAGTTCACCGCATATTCCTCAAGAATAGAATGGAGAAATGGAAATTTGTGAACGGTTAGTTTTAGTGTACATTATAGTTTTTGTCAAACATTCATCATAAGCTGTCAGACCATTGCTGAACGAAGCTGCAGCATGTTTCCATGCCCATTAAAGCTTAAAGGTACCAGGAAATGCAAATATAATTGATGTGGTTTGTGTCAAGTCTACAAGGAGGGACGGGAAAGCATTCAATATTTGGGTTGGTGATGACATCATTAGTGAAACTATTGATTTTTCAGAGAGTAATAGAAAATTCCAGGTGACTGGTGTCAATCTATTCATGACACTGACTGAAATCAATAGTTTCACTAATGATGTCACTGGTATTGTATTCTTTTTTTTTTTTGGCCCTGTTTATTGGAATGGAATGCTCCTTAAAGATTTGGAGTAGGTTTATCATCTCATTTCCTGGGACCTTTAACCTTCCATTTTGACCAAGTCCGGGATGATCCTTTTCGATAGTCTGCAACTTATTTCCGTGCTCAGCACTGATTCGTGTTATAAATAGGATAAACAGGTTTACATGACTTTCCTATTAAACCATGACACACCCAGTACCCATTGCATTAATCTGTACATTCTACCTTATAGGTGGGCGCGAGGAGAAATTCCAGAATCATAGCAAAATTTTGATGCTGCAGAATTATGCAACTTCCGTCCCATCGGTATGAGACTAGCATTCATTAAAGTGTAAGAAGAAAAGTGAAATAAAATCACCAAAGCGGAAATAAATTCTCTATTCTTCTTGCATTGCAAGGAACAAAAATATTTGCTGAAAATAACGTCCGTAATTATCATGAAGTGCGAAGTTGACTTACTACAGTTAGTTTCGTCAGAGAGGTTCGGACACATGTTGTATTCGTTGCACACGAGGTTATGGTCAATACAGCTATATCCTAGATTCGATGAACATCTAAACTCACTTCTGCTACAGGCAACTGTACTCAAAATCAAACCAGAAAAAAAAATAATTGGTACATCTGTTAAAAGACCTATTTGGAAATAAAAATATGGTACATGACTAATTGATTACTTCCAATGTTTCGAACTTCATAATTATCGGATTTTCACTGTGATATATATCGCGCGCGGTCATCGTGGTGTACTGTAACACGTAAGGTCGGATCAGACTTCCAGTGAGTTGCATTGCCCGAATAGCAGTCTCTGCCCAAGATGCTTCAATACAGTACTGCAACAAAGTTATCAAGTTGCAGTAGAAAGTGATCGATATATCGACACTGCAGTAGCACTGCCTAAAAAATTGCAACAGAAACAATTTTTGTGTTCTCATACTTCTAAATTGTAATACTTTTGTAATCCTTATAATATGACAAATGCATTGGTGTACATTTAAACACAATTTGACTTGATTTCAAATTTACCACTGTACTAATTCTACCTCCTTATTTACAAAAATCCCTACATTTCCCAGAGGTTGGACGCAAAAATTGCTCCTACATCTGACAACAAAACTACCGCTACCTCACTTTGCGGTGATTGTCAGATTTTCCTCTAGGGACGTACGGGATATATTTTTTATAGTATAGGTACCATTGGCATCTTTTGCACTAGCCTTTAGCTGCAACTTGTGTAATACATCTTACATTGTGAGTCTCTTGAATCGTTCTTCATCCAATATTTTCTTGGCGAAAATAGGCTAAGTAGCTGAAGGCGCCATTATAATCCAATAACAACAATTGGCACCCTCTAGTCGTCTGACGATTGCCTTCTTGCATGAAACACATAGTAACGTATTCTATTCCTGGAAGGTTAATACTCTGAGTATTTGTCAAATTCATTTTTTGTAAATAAATCCTTACCTTTTTCATCAAATGGAATTCGTTGTAGATGCAGTGCGAAACCAGAGTAACTTCTAGACTCATCACTTTCGAAACCAATCCACATAACCGATCCATAAATGGTGACTGAATTAGCAGAATAGCGACTCAGAACAGATACAGGTATTTCATTGTCATCACCACCTCCTATTTTAAGGAAATCGCGTTTAGATTCAAGGTCTAGGTGATCAAATTGAACTAAGAAAACACCATTGACATCATCGCTTGCATAGAAGAACCACAAACAGTACATACGGTTATTATAATTGAGTGGATAGTTAGGAGATGTTAAATTGGTAATTTCACCATGCTTATATTTCTTGATGGTGTTTTCACATATATCTTTGAAAAAACAAAATAGATATTGTCTGATATAACAATTGATTCTTATCTTTAATAGAACTGTTACGTGCTGGCAACTAACAATATTATAGTGCTGTACTAAACTACAATGGGTATTTTAACCAAAATATACTACATCAAACCTTTTGTACTACATGTAGATTCCACCCCACTAAATAAGCTGGTCTTGCACCCTCTGGCCGAAAAGGTTTGGGAAAAGGAAAAAGTGACAGGTCTAAGTTAAAATGAAAAATAGTAAAATGGAACTTCCTGGGCCATATTGTGTTAGAAATTATTTACAGAGATAAAATCAGCACAATATCAAGACAAAGAAGTTTGTGAGGCTTACTCCTGAGTAATTACATTACTATTTACCATCCCCACCCCATAGGAATATTTTGACGTATGCACCACGTTCAGAGGGATGGACTCCATCGTTGTCTCATCTCAGTACCTCGAAATCCATGGGTCACTTATGGATTCTTCTGGCGGAATGGGATGCAGAGGTCTAGCAGTCCAACGGTAATGCATAATTTAAGAGACTGAGTCGCTTGTTAATGAGAAATTTACGTTTTAATTAGGGGCCATTTTGTACATAAAAAACAATTGGCCCAATTTATTTGGTGGTATGCACACCTGAAATCTCTTAAAAATAACTACTTCAACCCTTTGTACTACATGTAAATATTCGATGCGCAGGAGTTTAGTTCTTCCAAAACTTAATAAGGAATACAAAACATTCGCATTAACCACTGGAGGCACTGGCTCATGGCACTCCAACAGTGTGGAGTTAAAATAAGGGGGAATTGCCCTTTTACGTGTCAAATCAGAGTCAAAGTAAAGTGTGGGGTAAGATTAACTCATTTTCTTAGCGTTTACTCCACATATGAGGGCAATTTCCTTATTTAAAATATAATGTAGTGTGTGGTCGGGCGGATCGCATAGTGAACAAACATTTTAGAGGGGGCATCAGAATCTCTTATGATTTCTTTCTTTGATTTATTAGAAGAACAAATGCACCATGCTATATGCCACAGGTCTTCCTCAACTGATTTCTCAATTAAAAAACAACCAAAAGTACCAGCCAACCGCAGCTTAGCTCGTCGCCAAACACGAGCCCGTCTCCCCAACATCGGTCATTATAAAATCGCCATTTTATAATTTTCAAAGTAAGCTAGCGTCTGTGATTGGCTGACTGATGTATACCCTTGGGTTGCAAATTCCACAGAATAAGCAGAGTATACTTGGCCATTTGATCGCAAATCACCAGTTTCTTCTGCACTGGTTATAATAAATGCGATAAGACAAAACCCGGTCTAAAATATGAGGAAGTATCAAATCAATAGTCTAGCATTTTGATTAAAAAAAGCGGTAATATAGAATGTAAGATCGCATGTAAATGGATTAGTAAGCAATGTATAGTATAGGAAGGCTAGGCGGTGTATTATTTACGCCAGGGAGAATAGGGATTTAAGGGGGAAAAGGGGAAGAAATACGAAACAAAATTGTAATCGAGAGGGAAATATAAACTAGAGATAAGAGACATTTGTGTGCTCAAAGAGCACGGACCTTAGTAGTGGAATTTTTGCGCATTTTGTAATTTTGAGTTCTTTTGACCCTTAACCATTGGTAACATAACAGGGGCACTGTAGACTTATTTCATCTTTTATGAATCCCTACAAGTTGTATTGGTATTATTTGCAATAGCGCAATTTTGATATTTGACATTATTTGACCTTTGACCCCTAAGCGGGGTAAGAGCGGGGTCAATGTGGACTCTTTTCAGGAAATTTTTAATCGATTGGTCATTAATTGCTGGCAATTAGATTAGTCAATAAGCTTCTTTCAGATTTGACTCACAGATGACCCCATTTGACCTTTTGACCACATATTATGAGCACGGATAAGAGAGCTTATACAGTGGGTGCTTGTGACCAAAATTTGACATTTATTATACCTAAGTTGGTTGAGAGTTATAGTTGTTTGCATACTTAATAGTCATTTGCATATCTTGACACTGACCTTTGGGGCCAAATTCTGTCATATGATTTGTTTAAAATTATCCGAACTTTGCACAGACATCCACCCCATTCCAAGTCTATCGTTTTTGAGATATGCATTTTGCATCATTAATAGATTATGGGCCAGTCCCCACCCCCACATTTTTTGATGGTTAATGAACTCCACTCGTTATCTGTGACATCCTATATGAAGGGGGTCTAAGGATTCTGGTTGAACGAATTTGGTATCTATAGCTTGTTTTCGGTAGGACAAGATAGGGCTTTTAAAGATTTTACAAAATGGCAGGCTATTCCGGTACGTGACCTTGACCCAATCTGAGTACACCCCTTATGAGCTTGGTCAAGGCGGTTTTCTGACGAACTTGGTGATATGGGATAACCCGTGGTAATAGTATGATTTTTAAGGAGCATTGGAAAGAAAAAGACGAAAGAACGCGAAGAAAGAAAGAAGAGAAAAGAATAGAAATGACTCGAAATACAGGACCTTAGTCGTTGCACGACTAAGGTAGAAAGAAAGAAGAGAAATGATGGAAAATACAGGACCTTAGCGTTGCCACGACTAGGTAATCGGAAGAAGAAAGAAAGAAAATATCTTACACGTGGGTCCCTGGGGTCAATTTATTTTAACTCTTTTTTATAATTCATCGAGCTTCACGATGGCATAATTAAATTAGTCATTAAGCTTTTTTTCAGTTGAGCCATACACCACCCCATTTGACCTTTTTGACCCCATGTGTGAACAATGATAGAGCTTTATCCAGTGTTCTTGCGACAATAGCAGCATATTTACCAAGTGTTGATGAGTAATGTGTTTTGCAGTTATTAATTAGCTTAATTTGCATACTTATAGCGACCCCCTTGGAGCCAATATTCTGCCATATGATTTCGTCTCAAACTATCCGCAACTTTTGCACAGACAACACCGATCCAATTAGAGATTAGCCGCCATTTTGAATGTTAATGAACTCCGATCGTTTTTATATGTGTACATAATGTATAAGGATGGTCTAGGATTTTGTGGATATAAATTTTGAATCATATAGCTTGTTGTCTGTAGGACCAAGTAGGCTTTAAAGATTTTACAAAATGGCGGCTACTTCCGGTTACGTGGACTTTTGACCCCAAACTGAGTACACCCCATATGAAGAGTGGGGTCAACGGTTTTATTCTGACAACTTTGGTTGAATGGGGTTTACCGTTGGGGACTAGTAGTAAATTTTGAAGTGCTTGGAAAGAAAAGAAAAAGAAAGAAATTATTTGACCTTGGACCTTAACCATGGTTCACATAACAGGGTCACTGGAGACTTTATTAATTTCATTAATCCCTACAAGTTGGAATGGTATTTTTGCCCACATATGGGCAATGTTTATATTTGGCCTATTTTGGACTTTGACCCCTAAACGGGGGTAACAGAGCGGCGCGTCACTGTGGACTCTTTTTCTATTCATCAATTGACATCACGATGGCACAATTAGATTAGTTAATTAAGCTTCTTTCAGAATTGACATAGTGACCCCATTTGACCCTTTTACCCATGTTGTTTGTGAGCACGGATAATAGCGCTTTATCCAGTGGTTCTGTGACCAAAATGAATTTATACCTAATTGGTTGATGAGTTATAGTGCTTTTGGATATTAATTAGCTCATTTGCATAATCTACAGATGACCCTTGGAGCCAATATTCGGTCATATGATTCGTCTCAACACATCTGCAACTTTGGCATAGACATCACCTATCCAAGTCTATCGTTTTTTAGATAAGCATTTATGCAATTATAATTCAGATATGGCCCGCCATTGAATATTAAGAACTTCGATCGTTATCCGGTGTTTGTATCTTGTTTCTAGGTGTACATCCCTATATGGAAGGAGGTTCTAAAGATTATTGTGAACAAAAAATTTGAATCTATAGCTTGTTGTCTGTCGACAAGTAGGTCATTAAAGATTTACAAATGGCGGCTTACTTCGGGTACGTGACCTTGACCCCAATCTGAGTTACACCCCCATATGAAGCTTGGGTTAGCGGTTCTTCTGACCCCCAACTTTGGTGGATATGGGGTTCGTAACCGGTTGGTACTAGTAGTAATTTGAAAGTGCCTTGGAAAAGAAAAAAGAAAAAAGGAAGAAAGAACTAGTGTGCTCGAAGCAGGGCACAAATGTTAGCTGGTGATCTTTTGACCCATATCTGTTCAAACATGATCAAACTTTGACCTCAAATGTGTCGGGAGGAAAGATAGATTTTTCAAAGTTTCATAATTGATACCCTGGTGACACAAACCCAGCTCCATATTTGACCTCTGATCTTGAAAATGATCAATTTCTGTTGTGTTTTTCCGAGACCAAAAGAAATGTCCTTCTTTAGATTTGTTTTAAATTTGGACCTGTTGGATGACCTAGACCCCAGGAATGGAGACCTCCAACATGTTTGCCACATAAAAATGAAACTTTCCCTGAAATTTGCTCATTATTGTCATGTGGTAAATATGACACTGGTTCCAATCTGTGAACACCGGGTACCCATTGTGTGACCCTTACCAGGGGAGTAGTGAATTTGTTTGAAAACTCAATAACATGATAATAGCCTTTAATTTATAGAAGAAGGAATTCACATTCTAGAATACCCCTTTAATCAGCCAATGTATATTTGCCAAAATTTGTGAGAAAGAAATATTTTTTAGATTTTTGAGATGCCCCCTTCCTGTAATTGGTAATGTGGCAGTGTCTAAATACGTGAAACCCTCATTGGATTTTGAGCACACCTACCAGGGGATTCTGTGAGCGAATCCCCGTTGGTGATAGCCTTTTAATTTGCAGTTGAGAATCGGAGCGAGAGAAGAAGAATGAATTCATAGATTTTCAAGGATGCCCCTTTAATTGGTAATTGTGGTATTTGATCCTAATCTGGAACATACCATGTGTGGAAGCCCCCTACCAGGGGATCATGTGAGCGAATCATCGTGATGAGAGCCTTTTAATTTGTGACCGAGAATGAATTCGTAGATTTCAAGGAATGACCCCTTTAATTGGTAATTGTGGTATTGGATCCTAATATTGTGAACACCTCATTTGATTAAAGCCCCCTACTAGGGAATCAGCTTTGTACTAAGTGAATCTCGTGATGATAGCCTCTTAATTTGAGAGAGAAATCACATAAAATGTAAAAAAAAGAAAAAAATGACCCTTTAATTGATAATTGTAGCATTTGGCCTAATCTGTGAACCCCCCGTATGCAGCATGTACAGGTGGATCTTGAGAGCGAATATTGCAATGATTGTCTTGATTGTATGAGAAGAAGAAATTTTTAAATTTTTGCAGAGAGGCCCTTTAATAAATCGGCATACATGACCAGTGATCCCCCAAACTGTTAACACCCTTAATGTGGCATTGGTCAATGGTTCTTCTGACCAAATCTGGCGAAATCGGGCCATGCGTTTAGCACTAGATAGCACTGGTAGAATTAAGGAGTTGGCCCGGGGGGGCACTCTATTTTCGCTCAAGGCCCCATGTGCAGAAAAATACAAAGCAAAGTTTTTGTCACCCACTACAACCCTATTATGGTCAATAATTTGGCTCTCACTTAAGCACCACCATGTTTTGGCATGTGTAAATAGCTGTTACTGATTTCCCCCTGAGTTCGAAAGTGCCCGCCTTACACCTGTGTTCCACCACATATATGTGAGTGCTCCCTCGGAAAGGGAGCGTTTGCCAGAAGAAGAAGAAATTTTACAACCACAATAAGTGACTGGCATACCATCTAACAAACGACTGGACTACAGGACCTTAGTCGTTTCACTGACTAAGAAAAAAATATTTCATAAGGGGCACATGAACGTTAATGGATAAACGGGGGGATTTGACCCCTTCACACGGACCCAAAGGATGAACTTTTTCGCCGAAAAAAGGGAATGCTTCCATCCCCCTCTGGCGTAAATAATGACGGCATCATAATTCCAAATTATCCTGGGTTTTTTTTTTTTTTTTTTTTTTTTTAACACCATTGTGTTTCCGAGGGTTGTTATTCGGGATGAAGAAATAATCGTTATTCTGAACAAGCGAGTTCGATAATTCAGACAACGGTGCGTTCAACATAGCAAAACAAAAACAATGTTTATATCCCCGATTAACCTCCGTGTCCCATCCCGGAATCCTTAATTTTTATTGTCCTGGGATGGGTCACGAAGGTCAATCGGACAGAACAACAGTATCCTGATCATTGAACTCGCCTTATTTGAAGAAAGAGACGGCAAACCGCAATTAACAGACAGGGGGGTCGTTTTTTTTTTCGAATTTAACATATGGATCATTATTCGAAATTTGAACAACAAAGGGTTGTTATCCCTATCCAACCTCACCCTATAACCCTAAAAACTAACCCCAAAACCCGATCCCGAAGCCCTAACTATAATCCAACCCCTAGCTCTAACCCTAATCACTAGCCTAATTACTTAATCGCTAACCAATCCTAAACCTGACTTACTCCAACTTCCAAACTCTAAGCACGTGCCCGAGCATAATCCTAATCCTACTAATCCTAAAACCTTTGCAAAACGAACCCGTCCCCAATAAGACCCTTCGGAATAATGCAGAGACCCCATTGTACGTCCTTATAGGCATAGGTTATAACTGGATGAACATAACCACCAGGACGAGGTTAGAAATAGAATGTGATTCATTGAAATGCGCAATCCTCAACTACAGCCAAAGCGCATTTTACTCCTCTCCCAACTGGTTAGCAATACAACTCGAATGGGCTCGAATGTCCGCTACGAAAAAGTGCTAAATAGGTTTGGTCAAGGTGTATTTTTGTTGGATTTGGCGTTGTTACAGAACATTGAAATTACTAAAAAATAGGAGTTTTTCTGATAGATATCTTATAGGTGCTTGTTTTTCCGATTTTTGTGTATTGTGTTCGCTTACTTGATATGAGAGCCTGGCACTTGCACAGACACCTCACCAAGTAACCGTGGGAAACAAACTTGCGGTTTTGATGTACCAGCCGCAATACTGCATAGTTTGCAACGCCCTATTCATACTGTGCTAATATTGATGGTTAACCACTAAAACGGCGTTTTTTTATATCTTGGGAATGAAAGGGATTTGAGGGCTCAAATTTCAGGAGACATGAGAAATCACGGCCTTTCATCTGAATATCAAAAAAAAATCGTAACTTACTTCCAGTAATCAGGGGGGGTCCCAAAGACCGATCGGAACACGCACACTTTAAACAAGCAATGGCTAAAAATCATCATGGTGCAAGAAAATGTACGATGTTATTTTTCAAAGCAAATTAGGCTAAAACACTGCCGTAAATACTGCTAATAAGAAACGGACGCTCTTTCCTCAGGTTACAAAACTCTAAATGGTACAAGCCTATACTGTTGTTTGAAGACAATACGTGACATTTTGAAATTGAATATACTTGTTATAGTACACAAATTTTTTAATTTTTTGAATATAAATTTCTCTGTACAGCTAGCAAAGGAAAAACTAACAATGTAATTCGTACAACAAATCGCAAAATTTCAGCACGCTACTAATTGGATTGGAAATTGGCGAGCACAATCATGATCTTGCAAGCACCAAATGTGACTTGCTTGATTAAGGAAGCAAAATTAGCGTAAGAAAGTTTATTAACTACTTCAGTTGACTGATGTTAAGCCATTACTATATGACTGAGACATACATCTTCTGTACCTTTTATCACTCCAATTTCCAAGAAGAATCCAGTTCTTGTGCCAAACCCATCTGACGTACCCGTCATCCCATGATGGGACCTTTGAAATAACAGGGCTGAACTATCCGCGTGTCTAGTTCTTCAACAGTACTTTCCTCGCTCGCTGAGATATACACCTTCACACCATGGATAAAACCGTCATATCTCGTTTCAATATCCAGATGATGTACATTGTGATGAAATTGACACATCTTTTTTGTCCTCAGGAATTCATATCAAAATACCACATGCAGTCTAGATTGTTGTCGTAATTGTCAGGAAAGAAGAGATGTGAATTGAGTGGCCGTCCTAACGTTCGTACTTTGGCTCTCGCTCCGCTTCTGAAATACCAGACAGCAGAAATACGTCTAATCAATGTTGGAGACGATTTCTCAATACTATAATAAATTACTAAATCCAATGCAAGGTTTGTTTAATTGATGAGTTGTTCAAATAACAGGTGTATAGTTTTTTAAAACTTCCTGAACTAAATATTATAATTCAAAACTTAGGGACAAGGTATCTCCGACTCCCGTTTGTTTAAAGCTACTACAAAAAAGTTAAAACATCTTGAAATTTGGCCGGAATAGCTTAAAAGCAGGATTAATTTTAAGTGTATAGACTTTCCCTAAGTTATTTTTTGCAACTGAGAAATTAACAGAAAAAGCAGAAAAGGAAGAAAACAGCCATGTTCAAAGATATGGATCGTCATTCAGTTTATGTGTTGTAGTAGTGTCCGTACGACAGTAAGACTAAAATCACCAATTCCTGTCCTTACTAGGTTTCTTTCAGAATTAGAATCTGTAGGGTAAGTTACCATAGCTAACTTGTTACAGACATGCAAAAATCTTCTGATTTTTAATGATTTTTTCTATTAAGCAAATCACGCTAGTGGCCCTTTTAACTAGGGTCTATAGGACCCGTAAAACATTTGACTATTTTCCCATAGGAATTTCTCAATGAAATTGGCTATCACACCCAGTGGGGTCACAAGACAATAACAATTAAGCAATAAAATAAGAATTCCAACACAAATATACCATGTAGAATGAAAAAAGTTTTAACATGTGTTCTATATTTTCACTTATGAATGTCATATTTTGTCTGTCCTGGCACTTTCCCAAGGTTTTCTAATGCTTTGTATAGTGGCGGTAATTGCGACAGGATGAAAGCA
Organism: Ophioderma brevispina; assembly: GCA_023653785.1. NCBI lineage: Eukaryota > Metazoa > Echinodermata > Ophiuroidea > Amphilepidida > Ophiodermatidae > Ophioderma > Ophioderma brevispina. The sequence continues at coordinate 30,901 of JAMKCH010015717.1, forward strand.
AACTCATCGCTATTAGTGTATAAGGGGTTAACTGAATTTTATACTGTTATTTATTGTTTAAACTGCATGAATAAAAAATCCTTAAAAATATTCATGATTGCTGGTTTTATACTAATTTTTTTACCGATACTATCATTGCTGGACAAGGTTGTGGTCCCTAGGGGCTGGTATTCAATTATTTAAATACGGGTGAACGGATTACTTTTTTTAAGAAAAATTAATATTCAAAATAAATGGACTAGGAGGTAGGCACAATATGTCTTCTGTCGTAAACGGACCAAAATCAAATTTGAGGTAATTAAACATAGATTGGTTAAACGTGCATATTTCGCTTTCATCTTACTTTTTCTTACCTCCAAAACAATTCCTTTCTTCTCAACTTAACAGGGCATTCTGATTGGTCGTTGCATAATACACTCTCATCCCAGCAAAGATACCCTGCAGATGAACAGTACAAATTACATTTGCACTGCATTCATCTAAAGGAATAAGTGTGAAAATAGTAAGTATAGCAATGTATACTTTTTAATTCTTGTATGGGATGATACTTCCTCGGACACCATTATATTTACTGTTCCATGTGCATTTATACTGAATGCCATGTCAAGTGATTTAAAATTTCAGTTTAATTATTGCTTTATTTAATTATTTACGCACAGATAAAAAATACCTGATACCCATGTATGTCAAAAACCACTTCAAGATTTATCCTGTCGGGTTTTGGGGAGAACGTACTTGACGCACATACTTTTAATACCAATTTTGACGTCCTTGATTACGTTTGCATTGGAAAAAGGCTACTGTCCATTCAATTAGCTTAGACCCGCGCGTGTATAATTAATATTAGAGAAGGTAGACGTGTCGGGGAAAAATCGTGAAAGCAAAGTTGGTATTCATCTAAGTACCCAACAAGAATTTTAAGGTGCTTGCCTGAAAAATATGTCTTCACACCAATTCTATTCAATTCGCGATTTTTGGCCATCTATCGGCAAGGAATCGGAACAGCCGAATATTCGTAATGAGCATAAACTTTCAGGATTGTTCCATTTATAAGATAGGTGTTTAAAACCTTATATCGCTCTGGGACAAGAAAACATTATGGATATCATCAACAATGCTGGTAATGTAGAAATAGCGTATATTTATTCCGGGATTTGAATGTAGTCAATCATTACCAAGGGGGTGAAGCCCATTCAAAACCAGTCGTCCGTGCTGGGCGGCTGAACATTTTGAAAATTGCAGGAATTAATTTTAGTTGGGTGCTTGTATAATTGCCCTGATCAACTTTTGTGTAATTCATGGTGTGTTTATAGATGATGTGACATCAATGTTTACAAACAAAGAGGTCTATCTAGATAGAGAGGCCAAAAACGTTAGTAATCTTTAGAAATTCACACCGTCTAGCATGTTTTGCCGACACAAAGAAAACCTAGAAAACCAACAATAGAAAGCAATGGCTGCCTCCGCTTCTTCCACATACTGGGGTGCAGCTTTGCATATACCTTATCGGTAGTGATACAATTTAATGTATGTGTTATGAGGTGGCAAGGGGTAATAATAGTGTACCTGGATCATGTGCCTCAGATACTCTTTTTTTTTCATATGCAATGGGCTTAGGTGAAAAGATGTATTCATTGAGGCGGTTATTTAAATCAAGACGCATGATGTGTCATTTCATCGTTGTGTGTTCATGGGTAGGACAAAATTGGAACCACCCAATAGCACCTAACAATCCAAACCAACTGTATTGGCGGATTGTTTGATCGAATTGACTGATGTGTGTATAAAAGCACCAAAACTGATAAGTTATTCCGCTGCATATTCAAAATGCGCGCCCAGCACGGACGACTGGGTTTGAATTGGTTTCACCCCCTGGTTTACCAACGCTACTAGCACCTGGTATACTGACGTGATCGAGATGCGAAGGAATCACATACAGCTACAAGCCAATTTTCAAGGGCTATTATACCTGATTGAGCGCGAATTTTAAAAGCACAAACCCCTACAGGGTGCCTCACGCATACCTTTGGACAGCGCTTGTTCTTGCCCGGGGGATCTTCACATGGCACATTTCTATACAAAAATATGTCGCTAAAACTTTCAAAGAAATACAAATACAATACATTTCTTTGTATTATGTCCTTTTAAGAGAAGATGACACAATATGCGCAGGTCACTGTCCGACCAAAGATCTTCTGGTCGCCATATGATAGTGGGTATCGCCTACATCGATAATCCTCCTACCTCGTATGTATAATACCAAAACCAACCTACACGTCATTGTTTAATGGGTACCAGACGATGGACAGATTCATTTGCAACTTTGAGGGGAAAAGGGTCAAACAATAGATTTGTATGTAAAAATCCATCCATATGTTTTAAATTGAAAATCCTGTGGTAATTTCGTGAATACAAACTTTTCTTTCACGATTTTTCCTGACACCTTCTACCTATCTAATATTAATTAAAAAACCGAGGGTCTAAGCTAAGGACATGGACAGGGATAAGTGACATTAAACTTGTCTGAATGGCATTTAATAAATATTAAATCTTAATCTA
>JAMKCH010015718.1:0-23684 GCA_023653785.1 Ophioderma brevispina
CCATATCACTGCATATAGAGAATCGTCCAACACAATGTTTAATGATAATATTTGTAACTTAAGGGATTAGCAAGCCGATTTTAATTCGAACTCGAAAAAATCACCAAATTCCACATTTTCAATATTATTTGTTACGACGGCTGAATATGCGAACTAACCTGCAAGTGGTTGACTTGAAATACGTGTATTAAAGACAAGGCATACTTTTATTTTGACTCTGTAATTTCTATTACGTGCGTATCAAAATCCGACTTGAGATCAAAAAGCTTTCCGTGAATATCACAATTTTCAGCATGCTATTGTGCAACCATGATCAATACAGTTGACCTCAAGCACAACATTGTTTTATCTTTGTTTATTCGTACTGGTGGAAACCACAATCACTGTTTAGTGTAGATTGGAGACGCCGTTGCGTATGTCTATCCGCAGGAGACGTATGACAATTTCCCTCAAATACTTATTTTTTCACTATTTGGTGGTTTGTTTTTCTACATTAAAGCATTATTTATAATGTAACACACTTATCCATCCCCGATTAATGCGTTAAAAATGCATTTTCCACATTTGGTTTTTTCGAATTCTCTCGCATTATCGCTCTAATCCCTTTAATCCAATCTTATACGGTGAGGCAAATAAATTTACCCGGATTTGTGTCCGCCATTTTGAATTATTAAATAACAAATATCTAACATATTTGGTGTCATCGGACAAGCATTTCATTATCTTTAATTTGCTGCAAAGTAATTCCAATCGAACAAGTATAAGGCCGAACTACAGTCTTTTGAAATTAAAGTAGTCATCTTATTCTCCTATCCCGGATCATGTGAATACACGTGGCCAACTAAGCAAATAATTCCCCTAATGATGATAAGGGTATTGTCTATATTTATGTGAAATAAAGTGGTTCTTAAAGGTGTAAAGTCAGTGATAATGGTAAATTCTATTTGAAACACTTTTTTCAAGGTGTGGCATATTTGGTCACAAATATATACCAATTATCTTTAAACCATCAAAAACGTTTGTCACGATGTTGGTGTCCTTTCATATGGTATGATCATTCAACTCCTCCAGATTACTGATACATCTATAAAGTTAATTGTTTTTTTTCAAATGGTTTTTAATGAGTGATGAGGACCTAGAAGTGTTTAAGATGGCATCGATGTAAAGCTGGTAAAAATGCGACTGAAGTTTTGTGAAGGTTAAATACGTCGCATAAGTCCCATAAATAGCCCCGATTTTGTTCCTTCTGGACACTGAGTTGCTTTATAATGCGAATCGTGGGCAGAGCGCAAACAGATACGTGATCAAACGACTTACAGCTCGGTCTATACCTACCGCTATGATGATCTATTGCAGCAAATCAAAAAATTAAATAAGCTTTCAGATGATCCACACTGATAGATATATCTTACTTAAAATTACAATTAACGACACAATCAGGGTTGAATATTTTTTGACTCACCCGTAATATAGTGCAGTTTCTATTGAAGACATGTGATTAGAAATTAACTCTAAACATTTTTATAATACGTCTTTTACTTTGCTTTCGGTTATTGTTTATTTTCAGCTCCTTTTGGTCATGACTATATGATGACTGCAATTAACGAAATACTTTGGCAATTGGAACATTTCACATCAACTCCCTCATATTTTACCTTATTCCATCAGCTGCAAAGATACAAAGCAATTTCTTGTAAACAGAAAAGAAGCTTAAAACGTGGTAATATATAACTCTTAGGCGACGTAATTGTTTTGATTGAAAGCAATACACCCATATTTTCAAAATGTCACTATTGCCTATTGCATAAGCGCGGTTTCTCTGTCTGGACAAGTGATAATAGAATGTGCTGACCTTCTCTATCAGTTCTCTTTTCTTTCGCATGTAAAAGACCGATTCAGAATATCCATTATCCCAGATCGGCATATTAACAGGATTACGAATCGTACCCATCATTGCTACCATTCCACTGGCGTTAATTATTATTATTAATTAATTAGACCTAATATTGGACTTAAGGGGAATTAATCTTTTTGTTATTCACGAAATTTTGGACTGGGGGACATTCTGTTTCCCCTATAAGGCATCTTTTTATTATTATTATTATTATTATATTATTATTATTATTATTATACTGAAGGGTATTTCAAGCTGTCCATCTGTTTAATTGAGTAATACCATGTGGGGATGTGTCTTTGTGGTGGTGGTAGTGTGGGAAGGTAGAGATGTAAACACCAGATGATTTTAGATTTTTAAGAATTTTAGCACTGATCAATCAATGATTAATCCACATCAAAAACCCCACTTTTTGATTATTTCACTTATCCTCTGAGGCCTATGGTAGAGTTTAACCGTGCACAATAACATACAATTATACAACTAACCGTAAAAAATGATATAGGCTTTTAAAATATACTGTTTATTTATTGAAATTTAATTATAAAATAGTTTTTGTATATGCATTTTGACACTCAAACATTTTGGTTCCAATTGCTTGGTAGACTTCTTTAATACGTTTCTGTTTAACGTTTCTTCTGGATAAGAAGCCTCAATATTTTTCCGAGGCTCTCAGACCTTTTTGTTTTCAGAATCGTTTGACGTCCACCATTTTTGACAGACAATAGCACTTACTTCTGCACAGTTCTAGAAAATAGTTTACAAGCTAGATTTAGGCCTATGTGGGGAGTTTAACCGTGCACAATAACATACAATTAATAACAATAACCGTAAAAAATGCTATAAGGCTCTAATATAATTTTATTGAAATTTAATTATAATAACGTTTTTATGCATTTGAAACATCAAACATTTTAGGTTCCAAGTTGTTTCATAAACTTTTTAGCGTTCTGTTAACGTTGCTTCTGGATATAGCTAAATAAATTTTTAAAGCTGTCAGAAGCTTTTTGTTTTCAGAATGCATTTGATGTTAACCATTTTTGACACATAATATAGCACTGCTGCACAGTGCTAGAAAATCAGGAAATAATTAACTTCTTCCAAAATGGGCAATGTAACCGGTGAATACGCATATAGAGGGGCTTCTCATATCAAAATGTATAATATTATAATGGATAACCTATAATCTGCTTTTCACCTCTTCACTGAATTGCTTTGATACGCAATCAGTGAGAATTAATTTCTTACTATAACCAACTAAGAGCTTTACGTGGAATAACTTGTTATTATAGTTCTGTGCAAATGACCATGTCATTCAATCGATTCTTCAGTATCATTCAGAATAAACGTAATCCTCCAAGAAGCTTTGAGCAAATTACTTGCATAATCGCGTCTTTGAGATAAACCTATTTTATTTTAACAAGAACAGTTCTGCAACAAGTAAGGCACGTTGTTGTGTTCATATAGTGATAATCATGTGAAAATCAAGAGGATCTGTTGTTTCTTTTCCGGAACCGTGTTGCAAGAGACAAAACTTCTCCAACATGCCTAGAGCTGATACTCCTAAGATTTTGCATCATCAATTTAACATCTGATTTGAAATGTTACGTGTGCCCTGTACGCGTGTGCTGAATGAAAGTGAACACTTTCTCCAGATTCGCTGCTTCTGCTGATTTCTGCTTCTGTTCCAGTATGATTTCCATTAACTTGTAGGCCAAGTTAATGAACACATAAAAATTATGTACATGGCTTAAAGTTCTTTATCCAGTGCAACTGATGTTGGTGTACAGATATCCGGGACGACGGCCTAAATTGACAGGCGAATATGGAGGTATGATTTCAGTGTGCCAACTCAAACAAGAATTCGAAACTACTGCTCGGTGAGCACTTGGAAGAAGCGCTTCCTTCAGCATATGGCTTCCGCAGTACAAAGCGAGTTACGTCCTAAATGACATCATCGCTGGGTTTACAGTTGGATTAAACTGTCAGCCACAATGGACTTGCAGAATCCAGTGTTGCTAAACTTCAAATGGACGTAATAAGACAAAAGGGCCAAAAGTAAAGTTTGCACAATTGCTTATCAACTTCGGTTAAGCCTATCATAACCAGGAGGGTGTTTCACCTTCTTAAGGTTTCATCCTCGCCTACCCCCCCTCCCCCCCAAAAAAAAAACCCTCACGACTCGGTCTTGTGTGGTTGATATTAAGGATTGTTCTAGAGTTCGATTTTTAAAGCACTATCCGTGATCCACCAAAGAGCAAATTTGAAATATTCAGGAACGAATAGCTTAAAAAGTGAAGGGCAAGTCTGCAGAATTTTTCCATTGACAATAACAAAAGGGAGAAACCTCGGCGGCAAGGTCAAAGATATGAATCCCATTCAATAGTGTTGTAGTAAGTGTCCGTACGGGCAGCAATTACTAAAATAGCTAAAATTTGTCTTTATATTAAAGGTGCATTGACCTTTAATTTGTAGGGTATGTTAGGATACTGTACTGTAATAACCATGCAAAATCTGATTTTTATGATTTTTTTTTATCCTCTGATTTGGCAATAAGTCACTGATAGCGCCTTTAATATTGTAACGGTCACATGGTTTTATTTGCTTCCTTCCGGGATGTAAATCTTCACAACACAATTACTGTATATTCTGTCATCCCATGGATATGTGGTCGATAAAAGAGTGGGGTCTTAACAAAGGATAAAAGCCTTGTTAGGTAGTTTTCATTAAATGTACAAAAATCACAACTAAACACTGGAGTCATGCACGCTGCTATCATATATGTTAGTGTCAGATTGTGAGAAGGATACGGAAACAAGCCCGGAGAATGTCTCGGAAGACTGCGAAATGACTGATACATTTGATGATTTGAGGTGGGGAGGGTGAGTTCAAAATTGGGTCTGAGCACGAAAGAAAACAAATAAACAAATATGTAGGGTAAATGGGGTAAAGTGGGACACTGGGTAAGTGGACCCAACTACATAATTATTCCCTCAATCAAGAACAAATGACAACATGACACGAGTGTGTCCAATTTCAACAAATCTACGTAAACATGTTCTGCTTTACATTCAAACTTAAGAATGGATTTATTCTGACTCGTTGAAAGTGTTTAAAAGGTCAAATGTCAACACTGACCGCAATTTTATGCCAAAATCTGCTAATTATTCTTAATTAAGGGTGTTAATTGGCTAAAATGCCAAATATATTTACTGAGAAGTGAGAAAAGTTGTCTATACATTCAATCTATGATAAAATTAATGTTTTATCAAGCAAGTGCAAAAAATTATAACAAAATTTCTGCCAATTTAATATCGCAAACTAGCTAATTACTTATGCTGCTGTCCCGCTTACCCCCCCAGAAATTCCACTTAGGGTAAGTGGGAAATGGCTTATTAGCGGGTACTTATTTTTATTTTTGTGTATATTTTTTTGAGAAAAATATAAATTTCTAAGAACATTTTGTCATTATAATACACAAATTAATGATAAAAAACATATTTTCTGAAAATTGATTTCCAGACCAAAAATGATAAATAGGCAATTATCGGCAATGTTATTCGAAGTACGTGAAAATTATGAGCGCAAATTATAATAATATCATTATGTTGTTTATGTTTATTCAATAAAGTATTCTGAAAACAATTTTCAATTATTCCAGCAGTGAAAATATATTTCTTTTCGTGATAGCCTTACTTACTCCTAATTGCATCAATTACCCAATTACGTGTTCCACTTACCCCAATGTTGGAATATAAATGGGGTAACTAGTGCAGTTCTAATTAGCACGTTTCTTTGCATGTGGACTTATCATGCTTATACACGAAGTTAGTTAAACAAATGCCTCCTGACCTAACAAAAAATGGGTTTTCAGAAAAAACCTACCATTCATTTGTTTCCCGAACCAATTTAGGCTTAAGTGCCCCACTTTACCCCTTCTCGTCTTCGTAACGTACCCTCCTACAAACGCCGTACCAAGGCTTATAACATACTAAGTTTCATCAGTGATAAGAGCTCGAGTGTTTATGACTTTGTACATGCACATTACAGGAATTTAACAAACCAATTCATCCTACGGTGAAGCTGCCCCGGAGAATATAATGCCAATACCTGTTGTAGGGCCTATTTTGTATGATTCGATAAGCTATAACTCTTTCAACATGCTAAAATGTAATCAATCATGTCCAGAAGTTACGAATTCACGCTTGCATTGTACAAGGCGATCTGTACACGGTAATCCCATGCTTTTATGCTTGCGCATAACCAGACGGCTATTTGCCGTGTGCTCCACCAAATCTTCATCAGAACTACTCTCCGAATCTACCGCTTTCGTTCTCATCAAGTCTTCATCAAAGATAAATTTATTGTTTCGAAAAAGCATAAAAGACGGCTAATTTCAGCTGTGAAAACACGGTAGGCGCAATCCCATTGGCCGGCCTTCAAAAGTTGAATCGCTGGTTGATATGGTAATTTGGTTGGCCAAGTGGTGAGATTTTGACCACCACCTGTCCTGGAGCATAATTTTTGCAACCGTTCCAGAGCAGGCCCAGCTCACTTGTGAAGATCCCATAATTAGCTGAAAATACCGAGTCCACAAAAAATCCTTAAGTTGCACAAAGTTTGCAAACTTTGCGAGATCTGCAACATTGAGGAACTTCAGGTGACGTTGGCCGATTTTTGAAACTTTGCCTTACTTTACGCATTTTCCCAAGTGACATGGGGCCTGTTTGAACAACGCATGTTTTGGGTATAGTGCTTCAATTGATGGGATTGTTTTACACGTCTCACAAGCATCCCTTGGGCCTTTGCAAGTTAGGTGTGTAGGCCCTTAAACACCTAGTCTGTTCGCTTCCTTTTGATCGAAAAGCCTTATACCGACGCTTCTATGGCGATAGGAGGGGCGGCTGGGGGGGGGGGGGGGGGGGGGGGGGCTTGGGTAGACATTTATATTAGGCAGCATAGGCTTTGGTATTGGGCGATGACTAGTGAGTACTAATTAATGGAATACTCGATTTATCAAGGCAATGTTAATAGTGCTTTAGAATATTGTGGCAAGTCTCAGGGACAATCAGTTTTGATTTTCTTGGTGCGTGTGGGCGCGCCTGTCTCCTGTGATAAAGTGTGTGTGTGGGTGGGTGTTGGGGTGTGTTATGGGGGGTGGTGGGCTGTGTTGTTAACTCATGGTTAATTTACTTTATTGTTTTTTTTTTGTTTTGTTTTTAATAATTCATACATATAAAAGCCTTTTTTTTCTTCTGAAATGTCGAGTTTTTATTTTAAGAAGTTTTTCCACTTGAAAATACTACCAGCTTTACTTTGGCAAGTGATTTTAGATTGTGGTTTCGCATTTTTGAAAAAAGTCGCTTTACGAGAGTGATACGGGCGCTTTATCCTCCATAAGCTATCTTTTTCCTTACAAGAAAACAAGTTCAAGCTCACTCATTAGCGAAACATAAACGCTATCGTTTTTTAATTGATATATGTGATGGGATCAATATGAAATGTATATTGCATTTTTGACTCTTCACCAAATTTCACGGGTGTTTTATGCTCCCTAGGGACCTTTAGGGCGTGTCAAAAATTTTTGTTTAATTTAGCCATACTGCAATACAGATAAATGGACATATGACCAAAAATTGCTCATCGGGCCCCATGCACTTGGAAGATGCATAAAGTAGGCGGAAAATACCGATCCACAAAAATATCCTTAAGTTGCACAAAGTTTTGCAAACTTTGGCGAGATCTGCAACATTGAGGAACTTCAGCTGACTTTGGCCGATTTTTTGAAACATTGCCTTACATTACGCCAATTCCTCAAGTGGACCATGGGGCCTCAGAGTGGAGCTATTCATTATTGAGTGCTGCTGATCACAATAGAAGTAGCGACACCACACCACAACATGCTACGACAATAAAGAAATATTACCATTCCCAAGTTATAAGCCCCTATAGACCTAACCCAGGGAAAACTGGAGTCGTTTTCTGTTTGCCTATCCTTTAGGGATTTTTATATCAAAGTCCCTGTACTTCGGCTAGTTTTCCTTATAATTAAATTTTGGATATCTGCAAGTTGTTTTAAAATTATTTGGAACAATTGTCCTTGATTATAGGCCTATACCATTTTTAAGTTAAAACTAAGTTTGCGACATTGCATGGCCTTGGTCAGTAACGCTAACACTTATACCATCGCATTTCCTACCTCCATGCTACGTTTCTTTTAAATCTTCTTCTAAGTTCTAAGTTTTTGTCTTATATTAATAAATTTTTTATATGTTAACAAACGCTTCAAAGTCAACTATGTTATCCAATATTACTTTTAGCTACTTTTTTTTACCCTAACAGGCATTCCTGAATAAGACCCACATTAATAAGCCCAGCAGCCACAGCCTTAGGCATACACTTCGCAAAATACCCCAATTGTAGCTTCGTCAAAAAGTTGTTACACTAGCAAAATAACATATCTCTTGCAAGATAATCCTCCGTTCATTATTAAAACCAATAACAGCACAAGGATCGCCATCACCTAACATGATAAAAAGTCCTAAAAAAACTATTTTAAAAGAGTAAGATTTTAAAGCCTTCGCCCGAGCAAATTATGTAATGTAGAGGTGGTTTGAAAACTTCCATTTAAAATTGCTAACACTAAAAAATAAACCATATCTCGTTTTAAGGATATCTTCCGATCATTTTCACCAAAAAAGCAAAATGATGGCATCTGGGGTGATAAAAGGTCCTAAAAGTAGTTGAAAGAGTAAGACTTTTTTAAAGCCGTTGCAAGCAAATTACGTAGTACTTGTATGCAAACAAAGGGGCTGGAAAGTGACAGCGGCCGCGTTCGGCGCTACTGCCCCTTTTTCGGCCCCGTGAGGCATTGCGGTTCCGAACCCGGGTTCCGATTAGCCCTGCGATTAAGCGATACACCTTGTCAAGGATTAGAATTGCAAATCTGGCACACCGATCCTCGCTGGTCTTTTGGTTAGGTAACCTGACCTCATGATACAGTGGCTCTCGGGTTCGAACCTCGCTAATATAAAATGTTCATTATTTTTTCAGGTCTGAAGGAAAATTTTAAATTCCAAAATAGATAAGTCAAAAAATAATAGCTCTGAGCTGCCCTAGCGGTTAGTGAGGGAGACCTGCTCCTGTAGCTCTAAGTGTTGGTCAAAGACTACCGCGTGCAATTGGTTTGATTTGCTCATTTTTTCAGTTAGTGTTAAAGGCAGAAACGCAGGATGGGCATAAAGAACATCAGGGGCAGAATGAGCAAATTGGAGCAGAATGAACAGAAAAACAAATGGCAGAATGTGTGAGCAGAGACTGACAGTCGCAAGCATAAGGGACAGAATTGCCCAGGAAAAGCAGAATGGGCAGCAGAAAGGGCAGCATATGGGCATAGATCCGGGGGTGTATATAATATTTTGATGAGAGGTGGTAGTCAATACGATAACCCGCAATGTCAACGCCCGTTTTGACCAAAATAATCTTATTTTTTACCTAATAGTTTTACGCTTTGCGAGCACTACTAACAATAGCATTTACGATTTTATTTCTTAAATGTCTTTAAATCCTTCCCAATCGTGTCTCTGTTGTAATGTCCTGTTGGGCAACCCACGATCCAGCCAATACAACACTAGCAAATCAGAACCAAGTAGCTACACACTAGTATACACATCTCATAAATAATAATTTTCATGAATCCCATCCCAATGTTAAAGGAATTTTCGCCACTGAAGGGCAGGGTTAAGGTCCGTTTATACTTCACTGCCTCTGTATGCAGTATTGCAATGCAGTCTACCAAAATCGTTACAGTATCACTTCGAATGTGCAGCAATGCATGCCAGTAATCTGCACCAAATTAATAAGTTAAATTTTTGACCTTGCAGTGACCTGGGTTGACCTGCATTACATCGATTCGATTAGGGTTGCAGCGGAAGTGAGGGAACATTGCAGTAAAGGTCCGTTCATGCCTCCCCACTGCACTGCATGCAGTGCAGTGCGTTGCATTGCTTGATTCTGCAATGCAGTACTACAACAAAGTTAAATTCGTTTTACTTGCATTGCAAGTGGGTTCGTCACGTTGTAGCAAAGTGTCGCTATATAGCATGCCAGTAGCACTGCACGCCTTGCAGTGCCTGCAACTGCATTGCAAGTGGGAATTGAACGGACCTTAATTTAACTGCACGTACTATAGCAATGAAGTGCAGTGGAAATATGAACTCAGTGGAAGTATGAAACGGCACATTAAGTTTACTGCACGTACTGTACCAAGAAGTGCAGTGGAAATATGAACGGACCATTAGGATAGGCAGAGTAGCCTAGCAGATATACAGCGTTTTCGTTTAGATTGTTTTCTTTCTTCCGCAATTTTTTTTTTATATTTTTATGTGTTTTTTTTTATTGTTTGTGTGTTGTATTTTTTCCTGAATTTTTTTTAACAGTGCATTTTGTTTTGGCTTTGTTTGTTTTGGTTTTTAATTAATTTGTTTTATTTTTAATAATCTTTACCTCATTCTCGTAACTTTTTTCTGAACATGTGTAGTTACCAGTAAGCCCCATACCGCCTATCGTTGTTTGAGAATGTCTCGCAACTGTACCTAAATCTAGAACCGCAGTTGCTAGTTTAAAGGAATTAATGTAATTTTCCGTGTGCAATGCATTTTTTCCTGTACAATCAGGGGTCAGATACAAGCTACAACAAAGTTAAAAACTGCCAAGATCTTGTTGAACCCAAACCCAAGTGGTTTTCCACCCCTGCCGATTTTGCTATTCTGCTATACCCGGTAATTCTTCATATTTTTGCCATTCTGCTTTCTGCCGATTCTGCCATGGTCCAGTCTGCTCTTCTGCATATTCCCTCCATTTTCTACTTTTTCTTTTCCTGGCTTTTCTTTTCTTTCCTGCCGAGTCTGCATGCCCATCCTACTTTTCTGCCGATTCTTCCCATTCTGTCCCTTTTCCACCAACCGTGACTGGAATCCCCTCTCTTTGAGAACTCTTTGACTCGGTAGGTCCGAACAAGCAGTCCCCCAACCCGAATGTTATTTTTGATAATCAGCGAAAATAAGCGTGTCCGTGCGCATTCGGAATCATTACCGGGCACAGCTTTCAATGAGCATCAATGGATACATCTTTTTAATGTTACCGTAACGAACGGACGGACGAACACACTACAGAGTTTCAGGCGTTTTGTAGGAGCTTGCTTCGCAGCTCCAAAAACAAAAACGGCTCCTGAATTCGGGGAAAACATACTACGTAACCGATAGGTATGGTTTTTACTTTTTTCTTTCAGGTATGGACTGTGCCTCTTTCCATGGGATGTTTTGTTTTTACTCTTCGTCCTTGGTACCGGCTCAAAATACATAGCATTTTTGGTCCAACGGCCATAAGTCTCTATTAGTCGCTCTGTATGGACAGACGGACCCGGATGAATCCTGAACTTCATGACTCTTCTTATGCTTCTTACCTCGCCTTCTTTTTGTTGAATTGAACAATTTGCCTTAGGATTCTTCATTTAGGTAAGTTTATTTGAGTTGCAGCTTGCGCAAATCTGAAGTTTCTATATATATATATCTATATATATATATCTAATATATTTATATATGATATTAGATATATATATATATATCTCTATATATATATTAATTCTATATATATATAATCATATACTATATAGAGTTTGACATTTGACGTCAACGCCCGGCAACGAAAAAAAGCACTGCCCGGCAGTATACGTTTGAGCATCTGCAGGGCGTGTGCTTTTAAAAAAATTCCCGCTCAATCCCGCGTGGATAAGGTATTGACTGCTGTACCTGTATGTGCCATATTCTTTCGCACCTCTACAGGTCAGTAGACAGGTGCTAACTTGTGTTGGGGGGTAAACAGTGATGTCACTTCATCTTATAAGACAAGCTTTATCGTCAAACCCACGAAAGGGTTAATACCAAGCTGGACAGTTAAATTTCGTGTCGCATTACTATATGTAATCGGCTATCAAGTCTGCCCTGTTTCATGACGTATTACGCTTGTCTGCTTTAGTTTTTATTCTCTAAATGCAAACTAGAATGAACAAGGCGGAACTCGTATTTTGACGCATCGCGTAAATACATGTCCCCGCCGAATGTTTGCGATCACTAACATGTGATGAATGCAACTTCAACTCCCTACCCCCCCCACCCATACCTCGCAACCTCCACCCCCCTCCCCAACACCCCCCACAAAACCCCGCCCGGCCCCCAACACCCCAACAAATCCCCAACACCCCACCCTCATCCCCAACAACACCCCCACACACCCAACCCCCCTCCTTAACACCCACCCATACCCAAACCCACCCCAATACCCTGTACCACGCCTCCCCTTTCCCAACACCCCCGCAAACCCCGCCATTCCCTCCCCAACACCCGCCCGCAACAACCCTCACGCTCCGCAACATCATGCAACACTCCCCACGCACCCCCTCCCCAACAACCCCGCAACACTCCCACCCCTTCCCAACACATCGCAACACACCCCCCCCCTCCCCAACACCCCCAATAACCAACCCCCCTCCCCAACACCCCTCAATAACCCAAACCCTCCCCAACACCCCTCACAGCCCCACCCCTCCCCAACCGCCGCCCTCCCAACCCCCCTCCACACACACACAAAAAAACCACCCACCCCCTCCCCAACACCCACCCCCTCCCCACCCCCCAACACCCCACCCTCCCCCACACTTCACCCTCAATTCAACCCCTCCTCCCCATCGCATAGTAAGGTCTCATGTAAGTGAAGGAATTTTGCCTATCCGTGCAACACCGTTTTCAGAGATACGCAATTACGCTATCTTACTTAGCTCATTTGCTACCAATAGCCACATATATCACATACTTTCAAATTGCAAAAAGATGTGGCCCATGAAAGCTTTCATGCAGCGCAGGAAAGTTTGAGTATCCATTGTAAGTTAAAAATATAGCCATTACGCTTGATTTTGCATATTAATTATCTCATTTGCATCTCAAATGCCCGAGATACGCCCAAAATCTAATCAGGTCAAACTCTTCAGTCCGCTTCCCATCCACCAAGTTACTCATTATACGCCTGACGGAACTCCAAAAACTTGTAAACCAGGCCTTGCAGGAAATTCTCATAAATAATATGCAAATTAGATGTATACTTAATTACGCTATTTTTACGGCCACAATCTAACCAGGTCGAGATTCGTCAACCCGCTTCTTCCACCAAGTCATCATTGTCGCCCTTACAGAATCTCCAGAAAATGGTATACAACATGGGTTTTAATAACATTTTTGTCACAGACGGACGCTGCTCATTTCATATTCCCCGTTCCGAACTCGTTCGGCGGGACATTATAATAATATGGCTTTTATAAATGCGCCATTTTTCATCAAGATCACAGCGCGTTTCCTATTATTATTACTCTTGCCTTCAGGAAATCGTCCACAATCATTTCGCTTCTCGAGGCCGCCTGGCCAAGCTCACAATCCTATCAGCACTACTTTGCATTGTAAATATCCCCATAACAGCTGCCCGAATATCGTTAGGGTCCGGACGAAGCAAGTGATGTAAAGTGGCCTTCCCAAGTTGCACAACACATTGGCCGCATCTGGGCTCGAACCCACAAGCTTTGGATCATGAGTCGGCAGCATATCCACTGGGACACATGCTGCACACATGAATTAACTCTTTAGAGTGATAGACAAAAGCCCACTCCGAAAAGAGTGAAATTTCATCTTTCAAAGAAACCTTGGGTCAAAGTAAGTAAAAAAGTCAAAATGTTATCATGTTGTAAATATCAACGATAAAATCGAACCCAAAAAAAAAACTATTCTTCACAGGGTTGCGAAAATTTAAAGGCACTATCAGTGATTGCGAAATCAGAAATTCGAAAAAATAATCAAATCAGATTGGCCGGTTTATACAAGCATAGGCACATGACACAGACCCTGCAAGTGCTAGTTGAAAAGCAGCCTAATTACGGGACAAAATTTTTCCGGATGTGTTAGTCATTACTGTTTCGGAAAGGACACTTTATACAACACGTATGTGAATGGGACTTTTCATTCTTTGAACACTGCTGTTTATTTTCCCTTTCTATCAATTTTTCAGTTGGGCAAAAAATGACCTTATAAGAATTCTACAGACATATCCTTCACTTTTAATCCCATTTCAGCAAATTTGAAATATTTTGTGAACTGTTTCAGTGTGAATCACTGATAGTGTCTTTAACGTCTTTTTGGAGTGGTCCCTGTTGTCACCGTAAAGGCTGACTCAGAGATTTGCCGAGGGTGCGGGCCCCTATTTTCAAACAATCTAGTTTTTTTTTGCATATACATAATGCAATGCTGTCCGTATATAATCACTGTGTGAAATCCGGCTAAGTTCAAAACCGAAGTCCTTCATATAGAAAATCTTAAATCTTTTGTTATAAATTCCGGATTCCGGAATTTATGCTTTAAACACATTATGCCTATGGCACGTTTCTTCCATACATAATGTTCTGCATGCAAACTTTGATTTGAGCTTTTAGGTGACTATTTGTTAGTTCTAGTTTTGACTATTTTTAATAAATACACAGAAAAACCTGTACTATTTCCAAATCTCGTAGTCAGTCCTTTAAACGTGAAATCACCTCTCTTGCATTAGAGAATATTCTTACTTCTCTTACCCACTCTAAAAATAGATGATAAAATAACGTTTTATGTGGATTCGAATCAATACCCAATCTGTAGTAGGGTATGTCCAAAGCCTATGTGAGAGGAACACACGGAAATGTTGACAATTTACTTGAACAAATATACGATACTTCTTTCTCCAGCACTATTTGTATAAAGTTCCTGAATTTGGCTTAATCGTTTTAGTTGAAGGATAACACATGAAAAGGCTCGACAACCATTTACAAATATTTATTTAAAATTTGAAGGCACCCTTATTTTCGCAATTTGGCCAGTTTCCCAATAAAAATGGGTCAAATCGTAAAAAAAAAAGCAACACTGGATCCATGAGCCGAGTGATATGAAATTGAAACATGGGCGAATGTGGCTGTACACGGAGTGGGCCTTCACTAAGAAATAATCAGTGTGCTTCGTATTGTGACTCAAAATGTATATATAAATAAATGTTCCAATATATACATGTAAGGTAGCGTATAGTATTGTGGTAAGTATTTGGTTTCATAAGCAGAGGATCTCGGGTCGATTATCTGTTTGTAATCATAGTATAAATAACTTATTTAACATGATTTAACAGCTAACGTATTATGATGAATAGTGCAATGTTAAAGACGGCAAGGCACATAGTGTCCTAAAAACCTTTCTTTCTTTTTGTATTCCCTCTTTTCTTTCACTATTTGCCCGCATACCTACAGCATTTGAGTTCCAAACTGGATGAATTTGGACTTAACTTGATCATTCTTTGTGACTTAAGTAAGCGCAATAAACGGTAGTGTGATTTTGAGTAAATGTAGAAAATGATTAGGAGTGTACTACTTCAAACATTTGGCTATGCTAATATACATAATAGTGGATAACTAAAGATGACTCATCGAAGCATACTTATGGAGCAAAGCCTTTTAAGCGCTTTGCCTCAAAGTATAAAGTTACGTAAGTAAATAAGTAATAGATAAGTAATGTTTAAAAACATAAGATAATTCTATTTGAAGTTGCTTGAGTGCCCTCAAAATTCAATCCGAAAAGCTTAAAAAACATAAAAGCGGGTTGTATGTGATTATTTCCTTATAAGGACTTCAAAAACAAAACATAAATCAAAAAATAGATTAAAAACATGATAAATCTGTTTTATGAGTGTTGAATTCTTTCACTGAGCTTTTTCTAATTTTTATATTTATGTATTCATCACAGGAGCATTTCTCACAGCGTTCATTTCCAGTCCTGTTATAGCTGGGTTTACTTCGCCTCAGCCATCACCATAGCCATGGACCAGGTTAAGAAACTTACTTGGTTTGCCGTCTTTCCACGCTGATACTTTTATTGACGATGTTTTTTCTTACATTTAAAAACTCAAAGAAACAAAGTAAGTAGTTTGTCGTTTTTGTTAACTCTCTGACATAGTGGCTGGAAACATCACATTTCCTTATGGTTCATTCACTGTCATTACCGGTTGTTACACCGCAATTGAAGATTAAAAACATAAAACAAACAACAATAATCAGATAATAATATACTGGCGTCTATAAAGCGTCATTCCTATAAGATCACGGCGCTGTTGCCTATTTTATTATGACGCCAGAAAATCGTCACAATCATTTCGCTTCACCCAAGGCTGGAAAATGGCGAAAGCGCCACAATCCTATCAGCACTTAGATCGTAATATCCCAAATGACAGCTTGGGTCGACGAGGCAAGCCGCGAGATAAAGTGCCTTGACCACCTGCACAAAAACATTAGCCGCAGGCGGGCTCGAACCACCATAACTTTAATCATGAGTCGGCCGTCGTTCACTGGACCTCAATTTCACCGTCCCGGTTCACGTTCAAGTTTTTCTTTTCAAATGCAGCGCACGACATTGATGTTGCTCGTCGACAATCTCATCATGCAGGGTAACGTATCTATGTCTTAATGTATTATACACACAAATTCAATAAAGAGAGAGAGAACGGACAAACAGAGAGTGTGAGTGTATGAGTTGTGAGGTGCGAGTGTGTGTGCCGTGGCGTGTGTGGCGCGTGAGTGCATGTGTGCGAGGTTGCGTGCGAGCGCGCGCGCGTGTTGTGTGTGTGAGACTGTGTGTTGCTCTGTTTAGGATCCTCTGGCGCTGAAGGTCCCCGTTCAAATCAGTGAAGTCACTTGCTGGATTTAATTGGTTGTAAAAAACCATGATTTAATCAATTTTGGCGTCTCCTAGTGGTTCAGTTTGAATTTGTGCAAACAAAACCGTCCATGAAATATCCACTCGTTTGGAGGGTGCGTTAAGCCATTGTTTGATCCTTGGACTGTTTTTATTTCTAAAATAGAATTTGTACTCGTAGTCCTATGTCAATATTTTGTTATAACACAAAACATTTTCAGCCATTATGATGTGTCCCCCCCCCCTTTAAAATAACAATACAAGTGTTGCATTTGACTTCACAATACGTTATGAGAAATTTTCAATGCTTTATGCATGTATAGCGATTTCTCTCTACTAACAGCATTTGTTTTTAAATTGATTTGTAATTTTAAATTTGTTAGTTTTTTAAATTGATTAAAACATGAAACCACTCTCTCCATGGTTCTTTTATATTTAGTACAGGTAAGAGTTTACCCAAAATGGTTTTCATCCCTTTCCTCCTAGGCGTGAATCAGCACAAATGCGTTTTCAAGGGCGCGGCGCGCCTGCGGCTTGCTACACCAAAGATAATCCAGTAATACCACGTAGGGATGAAACGTAATAATAGAATAATCGTAGTAACAATAAAACGAAGGATAAGGTGTTTGTAAATAAAATGAAAGAGTAAATAATGAATCTAGTTTAAACAATCAAAGGAAGGCTGCGGGAAAGGCTAACTGTTGAAATAAAAAAACATTTTTAACAGTTCAGACCGTGTTGTAAACCTAAAATTTTAGCTTTTTTTTTTTTAGGTTGGAGAGGAAAGAAGATAAGCAAAACAAAAAAATAAACAACATCGGCTGCTTTTTAGAGTCCGGTGTGCGCGGTCTTCTTATCCTGGCGCATAGTTGGGGTCAATAAGTACTGCGTACTTTAGCTCTTGTTTAAATGTATAAACGTATTTTATTGTTGGCCGGTCGTGGTCCGAATGGTTTAAGTTTTTTTTTATCAGTGTGTTATCTGTTGTTATCAGTGTGTTATCTTTGTTTATAATTTTGTGTAAGTGTTGTCACCAGCTTTAAGAAAGACTGAAATATGAATATGTTTTATAAGGGCCCAAAGACAAAGAATATGAAGTTATATAATGGATAGTTCTATCGCTATTTGTTCGGTTAACTGTAGAGGTTTATGTGATAAATACAAACGTAAAAGATTTGTTTAAATACTTTGAGAAATAAGAAATCTCTATTTTTTGCCTCCAAGATGTACCAATGGGACAAGAAATGGGAGAATTCTATAAGGGCAGAGCAGAGTCGGGGTTTGAGTGTATCACAGGCATGTATACAACCAATTCAAGAGGTTTGCCCATATTATTTTACTCATAATTTTCATTCAAACATTAATAATGATAGAATGGATGAAGGGGGCAATTGGCTAGCGTTAGACATAAATTAAAAAAATCCATGGATTGTAACCAGTGTTTTGTCTATTGGTCCAAATGATGATAGACCTGATTTTATGCACAAATAGAAAAATAAAAAAATTTGAACAATTTACAATCCTCACGGTATAATTTGCGGGGGTGATTTTAATCTTGTTCAAGATCCCGATCTAGATACCTTCATTTATATCAAATTATAATAATCATCGAGCTAGAGCGAAAGTACTCGAAATAAAGGAAGATTTGGACTTGCGTGATCCTTGGAGATTTTAAATTCAAATGCGGAGAGTTCACTGGCGAAAAGGCAACCCAATTAAACAAGCAAGACTCGATTTCTTCTGGTTTCTCTGAAATTGCTTAACTTAATCGATATTCGGATTTATAATGCCAGGTATAGAACGGACACTCAATAATTAAATAAATTGCAAAATGGTAATTTTAAGCAGGACGAGGCGCCTGGAAATTTAATAATTCCTATTAGAAGAGAAGATGAGGCCTACATTGACACAAGCAAAAAAAAAAACGATTAACAAAATGTGAAAGAATTATATTGGCCGCCTCATTATCATGTAGAATGCCAATCGAAAGAAGTCTCTAATGAATTAACATTTACGATGATGATCATTTATTTTCGAGGCCTTATTACTGGAGATACGATGTACGACAAGGGCATTTTATTCTAAACCAAGAAGATTAGATAGGACGAAGAGAAGGTGCTTAAAAAAATAGAGAGTTTGGAAAAAGAAATTGGAATGGGCAAGATATGACGTAATCAGTGGGACTTAAACTTAAAACGCGTAAAAGAGGCAACACTGAATTCGAAAATCTTAGAAAAGGGAAACTTGAAGGAGCCTTTATTAGATTCAAAAGCAAAATGGATAGAACATGGTAAAAACCACTACAATATTTTCTATCTGGAGAAAAAAACGAATATGTGAACAAACAATGAACAGAATAGAAAAGATTGAGGGCCCACAGAGTTCACGTCTCAAAGGCGAAATAGGAAGGAGTAGTAAAATTGTTCTAATAAAAATCTGTATAAGGATAAATTCAATGAGGATGTAGTAGATATTTATAAGAGAGGATTTACTGTTCGGAAACTCGCAGAACAAGAGGCACAAGAAATTGAGGGTAACATTAGGGTATTGAAGAACTTAAACCAGCGTTAAAAAAAGATGGAAAATAATAAATACCCTGGAAGAAGGTTGCAAAGGCGTTTTACAAACGTTTGGACAGATTTATCACGTTTCTCCTACGTTCCAATAATACTGGTTTTAATAAAGGCACTTTGTCCCCAACGCAAAAACAATGTCATATTACACTCTTACCAAAAGAACATTAAACCACGCCAATATATGGTAACTGGGAGACCGATCTATCTTCTAAATGTTTCGTACAAGTTTGGACTGCGCCTGTATAGCTAATCGGATAAAAAACGTCTTGACTATGTGAGTCATGAAGACAAAAAGGTTTGTACCGAATAGATTCATTGGAGGGAAGAAAATATTGTCTCATTACGACCTTAATGAATTACAACTGAGATGAATGATATTCCTGGGATGTTATTATTAATGATTCGAAAACGCGCGACTTTCGATATGTAAGCATCATGTATTTGCAAACACGTAAATTTTTCAATTTTGGAAAGGATATAATAACTTGGTTTTGTACCTTTTATAATATAATAATTTATACATCCCTCAGTGATCGAAATGGAAATATATCTGAAGCTTTTAATATCTCCTCGGGTTGCAGACAGGGTGATCCTTTTCACCTTATATTTTTGTTTGTGTGTGGAAATTCTGGCTTTAATGATTAGATGTAATGATTCATTAAAGGCATTCGTAGGGTGACATAGATTTTAGCTCTCCCACACTATGGCTGATGACACTCCGGTTATTCTTGAGAGACACAAAATCTTTGGAATTACGATTAAGGACAATTTTAATCAATTTTATGCTAGTCTGGTCCTAAAGTAAACGTAACTAAAGATACTGCTGTCTGATAGGATATAATAAATACACCAAGAAACCATTGTGAAACATTTTGAAATTGGAATTGGAACTTCGATGGTGTGTCTCTTCAGGATGTTGGGTGTAACCTTGTGTTCAAAACCAATCAAGATATGTAAATAATCAATTACGATAGGCTCTAAATCAATGGAAGTATAAGTGGCAACATGGTCGAGGAGGCAAGAAACGTTCTTGGACGTGTCTAGTTTAGTGAAGCCCTTGTGTTAGCAAAAAAAGTAGTTATATTGGCCAGATGTTGTCAAGTCCCAGCCCTGAATATATGAAAACGCTTAATGATGAAATCGTTAAATTTATTTGGCAAGGCAAACCAGATAAAGTCAAGCGTTGCAAATGACACAAAATTATAAAAACGGATGTTGTAAAAATGCCAAATGTTGAATTAAATTTAAAGCTTTAAAGACAAATTGGATAAGACTGTCGTTCTTGAGGGAACCAAAAATGGAAACGTTGTTTTATCTATCGACAGATATGGCTCAGAATGAAATCTTTGTTGGAGGGTTTTGTATAGATCAAAAAAATGAAAAAAAACAAATTCAAAATGATTTTATGGTTTGAAGCATTATCCTCTTTGGTGTCAGGTATTACAGATTTTCAATAATTAAATTGGATTATAATGCGATAGCCTACAAAACAAAAAAGCAAATATTTATGGTGGAATGAAAAAAAATTAATATTGGTGGCCATTCCAGTATACTACAAACATTGGGTCTCAAATGGCGTTCTATTTGTTAACGATCTACTAGATGAAAATGGATGTTTCATGACTCTTGATAATTTTATCAGTACATTAATGTAAAACAAATTTTCTCGAATATACGTTTTGCTTAATGAGCTATACAGAAAACATGGAATCTGTCAGGTAAAATAATCAAACTCCAACCCTATGATGCCAAGATGCAGATTATTATTAAGCAACAAACGAGGCTGTAGAGTTTATGATATCTTGATGAAATATAATTCACAGATATTTCAAACGAATTCGGATAAGTGGCAAAGCGACCTTAACTGTCATGTTACTGAAGGTGATTGGCAAGGTATCTTTGAGTTAAATTTTAAGTTTACAAATGACGTTAAGTTGAGGTGGTTGCATTTGGTTTCAATATAGAATTAATACACAGGATTTTGGCCACTAACAATTTGTTGCTGAAAATGAAAATTAGACAAAGATGACCTTTTCTCTTCTGTAAAGAGAAAGTGATATCTTTGATACATCTCTTTGGTGGGTGCCATGCTTCCTCAACATTCTGGAAAACAAATAAAAGAGTTGGGACGATGGGAGTAAACCTGAGTATTAATTTTGATGTTACACCTCTTTCAATATTTGGGTCTAAATAGAGCGCCAGTACAAATGCTTAATGTTAGTGTGGGAAAGCTTCATATTATAAAGCAAGGGTGCTGGAAAAAAACCCAAGCTTTCGGAGATTTAAAAAAGAAGCAAATATTACTAAACACCAGAAAAATATCGCCAACAAACAATATGAATTTTAAACACGACTTTCAAAAAGAAAGAAATGGAATGATGGTCAAAACATTTCTTGTAACACTATTGTATGTTATCTAAATTGTAACGTATCTACTCTATACAAGCATTATGTTTCTTATCAGAGTTTCTTACATTATGATGGTCTGGCCTTTGTTTAGAAAAATGGTTGCTTGGTTAGTATGTATGTTGTGTTGTATGTACTATATAAAAAACATGTAGCTTTTTCGTTCGAAATATTGCGTTGAACTGAATTTAAAAGCCATGTTTAAAAGCTGTTAGCTAAACAAACCACATTCATCCAATTATATGGTTCTAAAATATTTTTTCAATGGGGATAGAATGGAATTCAAACTAAGTAGACCATTGTATTATTATGCTACCTAGCATTTGCATTGGTTGCATCATGGTAATTTTGTGTAATTGCATTTTCCAATTTTTTTTAGAAAATAAAAAAAATGACGCCATAAAGTGAAGATGATAGCGACTACTACCAACAAGGCTACAGTGGTGTAATGGAATGCTTATGGTGTTAGGAACTGGTCAGGTTGAATTGTCATTATTTTAACGAATAACGTATCGTACAAAAGCAGTATCTTAAATACCTGCCTCAACAGTCGGCACACGTGATCTAAGAAAATCTCAACAAAGGATAGTAGAAACAATTTCTGGCATATCAAACCATCTCGGTTGTTGTAACAAGTACGGAAACAGGACCAAAGTCGAAATCCAACGTATTGTTCAGGTAGCATTCACGTTTGAGGAATTGTAGTTAATAGCATAATCTCGTTTTGCCTTCTCATTTCATCGCAGCTAAAAATGCAGTCATTGTAGTTTTTTAGTTTTTACAGCAGTTATAGCTGGCTGTTAGAGTATGTACATCTCAATGGTAATCACAGTGACAGGTTCGTAAAGGAGGACTCCTCCATTTCAAGCCCCAGACTTCAAAGTCCAGATAACTACAGGTAGAACATTTTAAGCAAATTACTTCTATATTGGTTTACTTTCTAACAAGCCCTTGGTTTTCTAAATTCAAACCTTAAAAAACATACAAATTAAAAAAAAAAAAAAAAAAAAAAAAAAAAAAAAAAAAAAAAAAAAAAAAAGGTAAAAATACAAAATTTGTGGTTTATATTTGAATTACATATCGATTCCGTTGCCAAGATGAGTGAACAACTGTTTTTAGGATTTTTTTGGCAATAATTTTCGCGAAAATTGTTTGGGAATTATAAATAGGGTAATAAGACTTAACACGCTGATTTAAAAAAATAAATTATGCTCAGTAATTTCTTGTGGATTAGGGTGTATTGTAAAATTAAAACAAAGGTGACCCAACCTCTTTTAAGTGGAAATAATGGAATCAGAGTTCGTAGTTGGGTACAAAGGGCGTTTTCTAGAAAGTGTGTCAATCTGTTTGTGGGTTATAAAAATTCCCATATAATCTGGGAATATTGAAAAAAAGAGGTAGGTATAAAGAAATTAACGAAGTTCAGAATTACAACCAAACATATTCGGTTTGGAATAAACTCTTCTTATCCTGTTTTAAAGGGGCGTTGTTCCGATCGTCTTTGGGAACCCCCCCCCCCCCCGATTGACCCGGAAGGGAAGTAGTAGTATCGATTTTGATATCAGATGAAAGGCCGTTATTTATCATTGTCCGTCCTGAAATTTGAGCCCTTCGAATCCATTTCAATCCTAAGTTAAACAAAAAAACACGCCGTTACCGTTTTAGTGGTAACCACTTTATTAGCACAGCTAGTATTGAATAGGACTTTTCAACATGCATTATTGCGCTACCATCAAAAAAACCGCCAGTTTGTTTCCACGGTACTTGATGGGGTGAGGTCTATGTAAAGGAGTAAAGATAGTTGATTTTGAAAGTTTGCGTGAAAAAAATTTGGACATTTGCGTTTTCTTAAAAATTGATAATTTTAGGGTAAAATTTAGCATGGGGCGCTTTTCAAGATTTTACTTATGCTTTCTCATTTGATGTTTTAAAAGTTTACAGCATGAAGATGTCTTGTCACTTGACCAGCTCTAGAAATTTGAGTACTTTATTGCATGTAGTTGT
>JAMKCH010015719.1:0-73016 GCA_023653785.1 Ophioderma brevispina
TGCACTGATATAAAATTAAGTCAAATACCGCTTTCTTTAATGCAAATGAGTAGCCACATATATAAGGAGAATAGGAAGTTTTAGATTTGTACACAAGTAATGCTAGTAAAATATACCTGCCAAATTACTTATGTTCTGTCATGTACGGTACTAAACTCTCACATGAACGGAATCATGAAAATAGAATTGATCGAATGACTTGATTATCGAGCTACCGAATGGTAGGGCACTCATTGAGAATGTGATCCGCGTCTGTGATGAAGCCACATTGGCAGGCTGGATATGGTTCAGAGCAAAACCCAATTCACTGAGTGCGTCACTATACTGCCTACAAAGTACCTGAAACTTCCACATAAAGTAGGCCTGTCTATATGCAAGAGTTTTTTTTTTACAAAATGCTTAGGTTTACAAGGTTTTACCAATTCAACTGAATTATAACTGTACATTGTATATTGTGTAGATATCTGGACCAATGACTGTAAACGGGAATAAATACCAACCAAAAATGGAAAATGTATTTTTAAGGAGTTATGGTCATTATAAAAATTACCTGCACTGTTAAAAATTCCGTTAAATTAAGGAAAACAGATTTTCGTAACCCCCAATTTACGGAACAATCTGTTTTAGAAAACAATAGGAATAAAAAACAAAAAACATAAAAAATGTTAATTTACGGAAATATTTCAAAAATTTCTGGCAGCAATATTTCCGGAATTTTTTTGGTTCCGATAATTTTAATATTACGGAAAAATTCTGTTAAAATACACATTTTTTTCCGTAATATGAGACAAAATTTCCCTGCAAAATTACTGTAAAAATTCCGTTAATTGACAGAAATTTCTGTAAATTTACCCTAAAATGACTGGAAATACTGCTGCCAGAAATTTCCGTAAATTTACGGAAATTTTTTTTAACAGTATGTGATGTGGTAAAATGTTAACCTATTGTTCGTGATATTCTGTATTTGTATTCTGTAAATTACACCAATGCATTGAAAAGTGACACACAAGTGACGGAGTAAAAACGTCAAAGAAACTTTTCCTATCTATAGCTCTTTGGAAACTTACCACAATAACCCTTTTTAGAGCTCTCTTCTTTTTCCATTCTCTTTCTTCAAAGAACCTGAATGATACTATGCAGACATAATAGAGGGTTCTGTGAAGAACCCTGCATTTTTGGTTCCTTGAAGAACCCTGTACGCTTTGTTCCTCCGCAGAACCTCTTACGGCTTTTTATTCGTATAGGACAATTGAAGTGTATTTTAGTGCACTAAAGTTACAGGACAGAACTGAACAACCTTTTAAGGTGCAATGAAGAACTATTTCAGAGGGTTTCCTTGAAGAACCCTGATTGCATGGTTCCTCAGAGAACCATTAAGGTGCAAAATACAGACAAAACTGGAAGACCCTTTTAAGGTGCTAAGAAGAACCTTTCCAGAGGGTTCTTTGAAGAACCTTGTAAAAAGCTTCCAAGGGAACCTTCAAGGGAGGAAAATACAGGGCAGGCCTGAAGTCGAACCTTTATTTCCCAGAGTGTATGTACGTCACCTGTTTGGGGATAGTGAAAATATGTTGCAACTAATCCAAATTACAAATTTGCCTGACCGCCAGCAACTGGAAGAAGCCTTTAGTCATGCTTTCCATCCGAAGGAAGAGGAGGAGGAGGAGGAGGAGGAGGATAGGATAGGATATGTTTATCAACATGATGTGTACCTATTATGTGGTGATGTTTGAGTCGATCAATTGTTGGGTGCATGGTTGTGATTCGTGAATTAGTTTATTTACCAACGGTTTAATGATAATACGGAATATTTCATATGGAGTTATTTATTCGGAACATTGACCATTTTTATAGTAGAAGGGGAACCTATAAATGTTTTTTCACGTTTTGTTCTACTTTTTGGAATATTAAATGGAAACATTTGAACTGGATTCTAACTATTCATCAAGTTTTCTACTTGCCACTGTTGGATGTTATTAAAGGATCACCACCTACCTGCTTTGATGAGTCATGCTCAACACTTATCTTTTTCACAAGGGACCATACTTTGACATTGAAATGGATCAATACTTTCTCTTTTGACAAGTTCAATACCTTCTAGTGACACAATGGAGTTCTTGCAACTTCATCCTGTCTGGGCTCTTATGTCTGAACATCTGATATGGAAACCGAGTATTTTGTCAACTCATCTGTTTTTTAAACAACAACAATTTAGATGCCCTTAAATTCTTGGAACAAGAATCTGCTATTATAGTAACTCATCTGCATCTTTCGCAACTTGACCATTCTCATTTATTGGGGATATTAACCCCTCCAGGACCTACTTTAAAACTGAACCTAAACCTACATGTACCACTCATCATCATGTTAAAAGGTTTAGATAACGTTTCTGAAACTTCTATCCGATAACACTAGTGCACCTGCCCTTATCTTTCAAAACCTATAACCTTCTCTTGACATTCAATTAAGAAACACCGCATCACTCCCAGAGGGCGACATCGTAACAGTGTAGAATATCATCCAAGTCTGGCATCCCCTGCTTCTGTTCCTGATAATTCGGTTAGTTTCACATCTTCTAATGAACCTTTAACCACCCTTGCTCTATGGAACCCCCGATCAATTAAACTTAAGATTCCAATACTCTGTGATCTTATTATTTTTCAAATAACTGGATATTGAAGCCATACCGGAATCATGTTAACAGATACCTCGCCAAAATCATGTTCTTGTTGATTTAACATCAACACTTCCCGACTACAGTGTGCATCACATTCCACACGGAAGAACAGATCAGGCGGTGGCGTACTGGTTTTATGCTTATAAGAAGTTTTATATTAAAACATGGCTACCATCACATCATTTGAATCATTTGAGTATATGATATCACATCACTTCTCACACCAAGTCCACTTCCATCTTTGTTGTCTACTGACCCACATAGATTCAAAATACGAAGCCACTGCCCTTTCCTTTTTTCCTGATTTTTATCTTTTCTGGATGAAATCAGCACAGTATCTAGACACATTCTTATTACAAAGAGATTCCCTTTCATGTCAAAAGGTTAACTGATAGAGAGGCCTTAAAGTTCGCTGATATAATTGAGTCTGCTAATTTACAGCAACTTTTGACAGGCCTACTCACATTTCTCAAAACACTCTTGACCTCATTCTCACACGCTCTCTGCTACTTTTGTTTCAATATTTCTACGACCTATTATCTCCATCGGATCAATGCTGCAGTCTTATTCAACTCAATATTGCTCGGCTAACCTTACAAAAATGAACAATGTCGTTCCGCAATTTGTGATATTGATCTAGACGTTTTTCCGATCTTATATTTTACATTCACCACTGTATACATCTCCTGCTTCGAGTTAAACACTTGGTTTTGTCAATATGACAGTTCTAAATGACCTGAAAGACAAGCATGCGCCTTTGATTACAACTCGCACAATAAGGTGTCGTCCCAAACACACCTTGGTACAACGACATCTACGTAGATGAAACGCGACGTACGTCGCCTTGAAAGACTCGGGAGTTCTTCTAAATTAAGAGGTTGACACGCAGAGTTTCAAAGAGCGGTGCTATGAATATAATCGATTGATAAAGCAGGCCAAACTTAACTACCATTCCACACAATTTGAAGATTGTAACTCAAACGTTGTTTCAAAGTTGACAAGTTGTGCCACTAAAGACTAAGAAGTAACCTTCTGATGATTCGGATCTTTCCCTTTGCTGATCTCTTTTTCCTGACTTTTTTGCACAATTCAGATATTTAAAAAAGTCTCCTCTCATAATTTTCATTCATTCTGATGTTTCAGTTCCCATTCTTCATGAGTCATGTATACTTCATTTCTTGATTTTTCACCTGTTAACACGGAGCAGACCGGTCAAAGAAATAAATGAAATCACCATCACTTCAAGTCAATGCAGTCTCGACCCGATACTAACATGGTTATTGAAGAATGTTTGAACTATCCTTACCAGTCATACCAAGTTATCCATATGCAATTCAGAAGGTCAATCCCTATATTTTGAAATGGGTGTCATATTACTCCTCTTTTTGAAGGAAACCTGATCTGGATTGTGAAACTCTAAAAAACTATCGACCTGTTTCCAACCTCGAGTTTCTCAGTCTAAGACCATTGAACGTGCTTGTGCTTCTCATGATTCATGATTACCTGTCATCACCATCTCTCCATACAATGCAATCTGCGGTATGATCTTCTCATAGCATCGAAAACTGCTCTTCTTGCGTGGTATATATGATTTATTTTAGCTGTTGATCAAGGCCATGAAGCTGTTTTGATACATTAGACTATTCTGAGCTTTTGATACTATTAATCATGATGTGTTTGCTCAAATCGGTTAGCATGTAGTATGGCGTATCAGGAACTGCCTTGATTGGTGTAAATCCTATTTTTCCAATCGTTCTCATCTTTTGTCATAAATAACTCTCTTTTAACCTCATGTGCCACTCGAAGGTGCACCCAGGGCTGTGGATTGGACCGTTATCATTTACATTATATACTGCAACCACTTTGAAGATATAATTGACAATCACAGGTTTTTGGCAGAATGATATCTGCTTACGACACTCATGTTTATGTTGTTCTGAAACAGATTCTGACCATGCCATAATTACCAATCTTGAAAGAGTATTGATGATATTAAAGCGTCAAATGCAAATGATTTAAAATTGAATGAGAAACGTAAGTTCATTCATGTCAAATCTCGCTTCAGAAAACCGTCCCTTATATCATCTGTTCAATCGCCATGCTGCATACAACCTGTCAAGGTGGCACGCAACACTCGGTGTCATCTTGAAAAATGATCTTAGTCATGGATATTTTACATAAATAACTTTGTCGCTCTGCTTCTTAAACTTTGTACAAGATATGTCGCATAAGTGAATTGCCTTGATCTAAAATCTACTGAAATCTTAGTTCCGCATTCATAACTTTCGTCTTGACCAGGCAAAGAATTCTTCTCTATGGCCTACCATACGCACAATAGCTAAACTCAGCGAATTCAAAACTCTGCCGCCAGACTTGTTATCGTTACTAGCTCTTGTAACAATTACAACAAACACCAGTTATCAAGAATTGCATTGGCTGCCTGTTGTGTTTCGCATTTAGTACAAGCTATTAGTTTTAACTTATAAAATGTATCCATGGATTGGCACAAATTTATCTTTCCGGAACTCATACGGAGCAAACCCTCTCATAATTTAACGGTCATCTTAACAAATGACCCTTTGTATCTACTTTCTGTTTTCAACTCTTTCATATGGTCATCAGCTCATTCTCCAGCTTCCTCATCCGAACTCTGAACAAAAACTTCCTTTTCCAACATTAAAAACTGCAACTGTTGGCAAGTTAAGTTACATCTAAAGACACTCTTTTCAAACTTGCTTTTGATGATTAATTAACATGTCTATTCTGTATTGTGTAATTTTAAATATTTCTTTGTTTATATGTACTGTTTTGTTGTTTGTTTGTATAGCGCTTTGAGTACCCCTCGGTGTAAGGCGCTCTATAACACTGTTTTATATTATTATTATTTATATATTTAGTTTTTTTACTTTTTGGGGACAGCTTTTTTTACATTCCATATACCTATCTCATATGAAAAATGACAAATAACTTCATTTTTTTAGCAATGCTCTCATTATTTTTTGGTGTCTCAAATAGATGTAAATGAGGGCAAAATTGACATTCTGGGTCAAAATTTAGAAATGAGAGCGCTTTCAAGATTTTCTGCAAGTTGTCTAACACTTCGCTGATCTGATAGTTTACATGTGAAGATAAACATAAGATTAACTTCCTCAAGATATTTGAGCCCTGTGTTATTCACAATTTATTTTGCCCTCGCAGTGATAAATTTTTAAGTTGTTTGCCTTGCCCATCAATTCTACTCAAATGCATGTGGGTCAAAGAACTTTTCTCATGTACAAAATACTCTATGGAATCATGCTGAATGTTATGATAGCGTGGAGAACTAATTCGATGAAGAGTCGAATTCTTGACATGTCAAATTTGTGCTCATCTTAGGTTCGCAACTGTAAACTTTACATCATCCAAATAGGAGAACATTGTGAAAAAATATTGAGACAGGAAGCGCCCTCATGCTCAATTTTTACCTAAAAAATAAATTTCTGCAAATACACAAGATACGCTTTTCACAAACCTTCCAAATTAGGGTATTTTGACCTCAATTACATCACATGTATTAGACACCAAATCACTGTTGTAACTATCAAGAAAATAAGTAATTTTAAGGATTTTTACTCAAATCCATTCTTGCCCATAGGAATTGTACTCTTAAAGTTCTTAGATTAAAATGGTGGACAAATTGAAGTTAGATTAAAGGCTTATTCTGTGAGATTATATTTCAATCGATTTGATTTAATTTGGTAATCTAAACTGGATTGTCCCTAATAGCAAGTCCAGTTAGTAATGTAATCTAGAAATTTAAGAGAGTATGATGACACAAGAGGGCGTTGTACATTTTCTTGGACTTCACAGGGTTGGGGGACACCAAAGTTAATGCACTAACGTTAGGGAAGGGTATTTTGGGCGCCTGTTGAAACATATAGGAAATATCCGCTAAAAGTTCGTTTTTGGGGGTGACCATTTGTTTTAAACCAGTTATCGCCCAGTGCTAAAAAAATTGGCCACCGAGAAAGAGACGTATTTAAGGAGGACGGATTTAGCTGGCGCTCACCAAGGTGATCACCAAATAGAGTTTATGAGAAAAAACACTGCTATTTTGAATTTCGCCGTTTTCAAAATGCCTCAAACTGACAAAGCAATTTAAAATTTCGCCGCTTGCCTACTCTCCTTCTACTACATACTACATGTTTACAAAACATCTCACACATTCAACAAAGTACGAGGCACAAGTATCGTTGTATGCCAGCTGTATAGAGACTGCAATTTCCAATTGACGACACGGCTATTTTGTGGATCAGAGTTCATGCACGGTTGTTTACGGCCATCAACTTGTACGTGACATGGAAGTAGAGAAGTCGATTCAAAGGTTCACCCGTTCCCGGCCAGAGCTAACCCAAAGCAATGTTTAAATTTACGACCAAGAAAAACTTGCAAGAATTCTCGATACTTGGCTAAATGATAGTAAATATGCTGACCGCGGCGATTGTGTGTGGGTGTGTGTGTGTGGTGTGAGTGTGTGTGTGTTGCTGGGTGAGGGTGGTGTGTGTTGGCTCTTTGTGTGATGTGTGTGGCTGTGTGTGTGTGTGTGGTTGTGTGTGTGTGTGGTGTGTGTGTGTGTGTGGGGTGTGGAAGCCTGATGATTGAGGCTAGCCGAGGTTGCTCACTCAGCTACGATATCCCATGTTATTTGCGTTGTAGAGAACACACGGGCAATGGTATTTTAGTAGTATGGAATTTTCAATAGTTGGTTTAACTCTCAGTGAAATTCATTTCGCCCACACATACACAATCATGTCATGAGTTGCAATGCATGGGCAGGCGTGTGTGTGTGGTGTGTACAAGGACCCAGTCAGGGACAGTGTAGTATGCCTTGCTTAGCATGCCATGATAAATACGTTCTTAACACGGCATTTGACATGTCATGAATCTTGCTTGTAAGATGTTTCTATAAGTGCGCCACTGGCCTACATATTTTGAAGAATGGGCATAATTTGTGTTTTAATTTTTAATTTGAAGTCATTTAATAACATTTGTTGCATTCAACAGACTGTATGCTCACGGGGCCTGCAACGATATCAAAACATTCATCGGGGCATGGCACTTGTGTTCCACGATTTCGTACAACGCATGCGCAAAAGATCAGGATAGATGTTGTTGGTGTTGCCCGGTCGTTTCAGCCCCGGTACTAATCGAAATACGTCTCCCCCCCCCCCCGGGACTTCAGGCCGAAAAGGGTCATTTTCATATTGAGAGAGGTAAAATAGGAAAAAAAAAAGAAAAGAAAAGAAAGAGAAAAGAAAAAAAAAATCCTCCAAAGCGAACACATGAAAAGGTATTTTGACCTCTGTTTATGCTCACGCCTCATTTATAGTGCTTGACTCATGATCACTCTCATACCAATAGATACGATACGAAATATGGTAACAAGTCCCGTCTTGGATATATTTTTTATCTGTAACTTTTCCAATATTCTCACTATTTTCTGATTCTTGCATAATTCTCAATTTAGAAAAAAATATGTACTTTATACTGTATTTATGATCAACACCAATTGTTAGGGCCGGATTCAAGAGGAGACGAAGGGCAACGCAACCCCCTTCTCTATTGCCGAACAATAAGATTACGTAAGGATTTCTATGAATGTTTACCGGCGAGGGAAGCAGAATAAAACCAGAGCCAAAACAGAACAAAAGAATGTTACTTTATTATGTTCAAGACCAAAGCTCGTCGGGGCGGATTTGTTTAGAGAGGACCGAAAGCATCGCAAAACCCCCTTCTACATTGCCGTATCACTAAAGACCACTATCAGTGATTCATCCGGATGAGACAAAAATATTTAAATTTGCAGAAAATAGCATTAAAGTGAAGGATATATCTGTATAATCTTCATAAGTTACTTTTTTTACAAACTAAAGAATTCGACAGAAAAGGAAGAAAAATGGCAGGTGTGTTCAAAGATATGACTTTCCATGCAATACGTGTTGTAGGAAGTGTCCGTTCGGGAAACTAATGACTAAAATATTCGATTTTGATCTTATTAGGCTGGCTTCTGGCCTTATCATTTGCATGGTATGTAAGAGTACCAGTACTTGTTACAGACATGGCAAAAATCTGATTTTTTGACGTGATTTTTTGCAATTTTCTGATTTAGCAAATCACTGAAAAGTGCCTTAAGAGATACCATAAAGATTTCTATGAATGTTCTACGGCGACACGAAGGACCAGAAAAAAAAAAAAAAGGCCAAAACAAAAATACAGAACCCCCCCCCATAAACAGCTCCCATCCCTTTCACAAAGTTGGAGATATTTACCAAGACCTCTTTCACAGTGCTTCTTTATATGCATGTTGACTAAGTTATACCAGGGACACTTTTCAACCCATTGTGTTGTAGATTCTATGCTGTACTACATTTTTTTTTAAAATAGGAACCATTTCCGGATAGGACGTGATGATGTCAGTAACGAGGCCACTTCTTTATTTCGGCATACAGTGTGTCCCCAGGACACGACGTAGATCCCATATCGCGATGTCCCCTCAAAGTGTAGAGGGAGGTGAGTTTTTCTTTATTGACCCCACAAGCAATAGCGCTCTTGACAGCATCCAGGGCGGCGGTGGTTGGCTACAAAGAAAAAGCATGTAATTTATTGAGATATAAAGTATTGTTTGTGGTCTGTATTTCAAGGAAAATTTACTTTTATAGTTACAGCCCATACTAGTCCGTTGTTTAGTAGTATGAACATCTGTACTCTTTATGATCTCTACAAATACAATCTTGCCATATTTATGTTCAAGTTTACTATGCCGAACCTACCAGCTGTATTTAATGATTACTTACTTCCTAAAAAAATCCAATCGTTATCCTATGAGAAATGCTGATAATTACAAACTCAACAAAAACAAAACCGAATTTGCATCAAAATCAGTTAGATCACAGGGTCCTAAGGTATGGAATAAGTTAATTATTGATTTGAAAACACAACAAACAACTAATTCATTCAAGTCTAAGTTAAAAGACAGTATCATAATTTTATGCTTCAGTGTTTTGGGTAATGTTCTATTATAGAACATGGTATCGTATATATGTATGTATTTGTTTTGTCTTGTAGTAACTTCCTTTTGGTAAGGGGTCACTCACTTCTGGCCGTTCCTGGCCTTTCGAGTGACACCTTCCATGCCTTCAACTGTACTGTAATATTCAAAATGATTATGTATTGGATATTCTCTGACATGGTGAATAAATAAATGTCAAATGTCATATTCCACTTGAGAAAAAAATGTTGGTGTTCGATATAGATACGCATTTTACATTGTGCGTTTTGAGCTGTTTTGTTTCTTTAGGGACCAACTCAATACTCAACCGGCGGGCATTTTCCGGTTCTGCCCGGTTCCAGGCGGTTGATTTAATCCACTCAATCTTATGAATCCTTTAATTCGATTAAGTAATTCAGCAAACTGAATGAATTAATTGAACCGCGCGGAACCGGGCAAAACCGGAAAACGCCCGCCAGTTGAGTATTGAATTCGTCCCTTACTAAATGTGACTTTGACTTTATATTACTCTGTATTGATTTACACATAATAGTGTCTTATCAGCTGTTGAGTAACGTTGCATCTTGATCTGTATCCCTTACGTCCCTAGAGGAAAAGGACTAGCAACCTGACGATCACCGCAAAAAACGAGGTAGCGGTATTTGTTTCGTTACATCTAGGAGCACTTTCCCGTAAACACAAGGCAAGAGTCCGCTCCGTGATTTTCGAAGTGGCAAAAATTGCATTTAGGGATTTAAGGGATATACACTCAGCAAAAAAAGAAAGTCCCCGTCTGATACTTTTTGACGTAACTCAAAAAGTATTTAATTTATTTTTATTATTCAAAAACTGATGGATGCGCAAATTTCTTACGCACAAAATGACAATTTACTTTTGCCCGATAGACATCTTTTTTACCATTCCATTTTAGGAAATTTCATGCAAGAAAAAAAGTTGCACTTTTGTCTGCAAATTCAATTTCACACAGAAAAGTGAAAAAGTACTCATTGCTTTCTGGTCATAAAACAACATTTATTACTCCATTTCAAAAGCTTATCAACTCAGCAAGGAAGCATACTTTGACCAAAATGCGTATACGCTGTTGATCTAATTGGCCCACGCCCGGTTGCAAGATGCGCTTCGCATAATCCACCAGCTGTGTTTCTTTCATTTTCCATGTCGGCTTTTCATTCTTGATTTCCTCCACAGGTTCTCAATGGGCATTCCATGCGCTAATCCGTTGTCTTCCAGATACTTGTTGGTGACATGAGCACGGTGACGTGTTGCGTTAATCAACCATAAAGATGAACTCATCACCGATTGCTGCGTCATATGCACACCATGTCTTGCCTCACTGGAAGATCCTTTACATGCCCCGTCTGCCGACCTTCACTCTCAGTTTCCGGCATAGCCTTTGGCGTTACTCCTAAACTTCTTGCCACCTCTCTTACAGATACACCTTCGTCTAGAAAGGCAGTAGCTCGCCCCCTTTCAAAAGTTTTTCATGCGCGGCATCTTTAAACCTAATCATACAGCACATGCAACATTCAACACAAACAGATATACAGAGGTGACTGACTTTTGCTTTTGAGTAAACATCCACAGTAAAAATTTCCACATAAAAGAGATTCTGTAAATCTCTACGAGCAGCCCTTTTCTTTTCAATGTGATTATTTAACAACACACGGACAGAACAGCAGCAGTATTCACCCTGCTCAGTATTTTGAATGAAATGTTTTAACCGTACACACTTGTAAAACACTTCTTACGTTTCAGGTAAAAATAGTGCAACTTTTTCCATTGCATGAAATTTCATCAAATGGACGATGCATTGTCACAACGATTCTAACCGATGATGTGACCTATACGGCCACTTTTTTGACAGTCATGGACGCCCGCTGTTGTTTTCTGGCGGCAAAATATACAGTATTTTCTGTGACAGACCACAAAAACTGGTTATACATTACTGCAGATCTTTCCTGATCTAAATTGTCACAAAATGCAGCTGGTACATCGCATTATATGCTTGATAGAAGTTAGTATTATTTTTAATTCGAAACAAAAGTTACAGCAAAAACAGAATTTCCCCATCCAATAGAAGGTCTTTTCCTGACCGTTTCTCTCTTACACCAACAGGGGCGCCATAAACATAAACAAATGTCACATCATCTATTAGGGAAAGTAATTGTCTTTTGTGGCTAAGAAAATTTGCGCATCCATCAGTTTTTGAATATAACAATAAATTAAATATTTTTTTTAGTTTATTTAAAAGTACCAAATACGTGGACTTCTTTTTTTGCTGAGGTATATTTACGTGGCAGCTAGAATGTCTTAGAACGATGATTTTGGTATGTAATGTGGATCCGCATGATAAATTTTTTCCTTTTCCCTGGAATTTTCTTTAAATTGTGATATAAGGTATTTTCATTGGTGCTGATTCAAAATCTGTAATAAAAAAGGGGGGCACGGACTTCGTTTTCGAGATATTTACGTTATGAAACAAATTTGTACACAGTCTATGGAAAATATGATAAAATGAAGCTAAAATCGAGTCACAGCAAGAAAACGCTTCCGGGAATCTTTTTTTCTAATTTTTTTAATTAGGTCAGGGGCCTCAACCACCTGCGTCACAAAATAAAATCAAAAATGGGGGTCACGGACTTCTTTATTTCGTTATTCAACGAAATGGGCCAAAAAAGTGAAAGTTGTATTTTGTTTGACTGTTGTCTGCAAACGCATAATTTTACTTAACCTTCACGCATCAACCCCGAAGAGATGCTCCAGCGTATCGGTTTTGAAAGGAGCGTATCCATAATGCATATATCGCTGATTCCTCACTTGGTTGCCTCTAGATTATTCCCTCGATATGGAAATACACGAGGTTTTTCCCGCCCTAATGAAAATTCATTTCATCGTCATTTTATTGCATTCCCTATTCCCTCCGCATTTCAACCTTGTAGGCTCGATTAGTTTTTTTTAAAATTATCTTGCAACTCGTATGATTAGCTCCGGCTTTGGCTATAATGCATGTTTGAAGAGGTACACAGTAAAAACTAAGTTTATACTTTATAAATGTTTCAACGCATTAATTCCATATAGCTTCCCCATTATTTTCTTATTTTATAACACTACCATTTTAAAATGATACCCAAAAACGTTGCAACGTGGTTAAACACAGTAAATGTAAAACGTTGTTTTGATACATAAATAAACCATCCTCCACGTTTAATTTTAATTGCTAACCATTTTAAATACACTCTATTCCATTTTAAGGAAACACTCTGTTTAAAAAAACAGCCCTGTTAATGAAAACATCAATTGGTTTTAAATTACAATACGTGATTTTTTATCTGTATTATAGACCGGACAGCGGATTCAAGCATTATATTTAAACATTTGTTTCCGTGTTTTTATATTTTTTACTTTGGAGTTTTGAATGTTTGGGGTTTTCGCATTAAAATGCTAAAAGTGAATAAAAATATCAATATAATGTATACCATAGCACAGGACATTCAGGACAAGTTAACCCTGAATGAAGAGGTACGTAACCTAATTCTCACACTTTCCTGAGTTTTGCCTGCATAGTTAGCTTGTTACCGCTTACCCCCGAAATATGGCTTTATCGGGTTTTAAATTCCTAAGAATTTTTTTACTATTTGGCGATCTGAAAAACATCACAAAGAGGTCCATGGAAATGAATTTACCAAAACAACTACTCTCTTTGATATGACTGCATACAATAGATAAACTATTAAAGGAAATTGTCAGATTCTGTATATTTGGAAATTTGGTTGATGGGAAAGCTTACGTAACGTAGATTAATATAAATCAAAATAAGTTGAAAATTGTCCACATTTGTTGAGTATTTTGCCCTTTTAATTTTCCGCCCAATAGCTTACTCGAAAACGGTTCCGACAAATCCACATCGCAGGCAAATGGGCGTCAAAGTGATGACATCCATAATTTACGGGGTCGTTGTAACCATCATATCGCAGTGTTGCCACTTAATAATACCTTACAACACAACGAAATGAAACAAAAATATGTCATTCTGTAACTAAGTTTTTCTATTTTATTATTACTTCATTAATCCATCCATATTACCGTGTCAGCAATAACAATTCGAGTCAACACGATCTTTTGGTCATCACTTTGACGTCAGCGGAGAGCAAAATTGGGCGCTTTTTATCAATGACGCCGTGGCGGAAAAATCCGCCCGTTTGCCTCGTATGTCAAAAAAGCCAAAAATTAAAATGCCTCTTATTTTGTTAACTTTACATCAATTGTATTATTTTTTTCTGGATTCGTGATTATGTACATATATTTTTATAATGTAAGTTCAAATGAGCTTGACAAAATCTTGACATATTTCCTTTAATACCCAAGATATTTTTTATATCTTGACTGTTATACGCAGGAGAACTTATCATTTTATACATACTTAAAAATACGTTTTGATTTCATATACATAATTTGATAACATTGATATTTATTAAGTAAATCATAGCTCTCAAGCATTACTGATGTGCAAATAACTGAATAACTAATCAAATAACAAGTACAAACCTGTTATCGTTGACATGCGGGTTTTTCTCCACTACTTGGCATTCAATTTTTCCTCACATTGGAGGCTAGATCAACCCTCACAACTTCAAACATAGATGTCGTAGGCGTATACAATTTTTCAACAATCTACCAATGGCTGCGCTTAAACTATGTATCAGGTAGTGCCATAACTCTGGTTGAATTATTCTCTTTTTTTTCTGCCTCTATATTGTCTTAGACTGTTTGTTTGGGTGCGATGACAATCCGCCAATATCGTATAATGGCCAGAGCGAGGTATGAAAGAACTGCACGATACATTTTCTTTTTGAATTTCGCGCACATGAAAGGACGCAATATATTACGCATATTTTCTGCTTGCGCATCGCAGAAAACTTTGCGTCATGTCGCGAAAAAAGACTGATTGTGTTGCTAGGGCTCCTAAATCTACTTGTAGATGACTGCACGTACTGACCGTAGACGCTGTGCACACGACGTGCGGCATCCACTTAAACGAAATAAAAGGCAAAAGCAAGGTCACTCTTTAAATGAACTGCCGTTTCAGTAGGGTCATAATCTGCAAGAATCCATAGAACTTTACCTCCTCGAGTCAGTGACGTCAGTGTTACAGCCATAGTCTCATCATTAAATCTAGAGCGTTGATTCAATGCACCGGCGTACGCACGCGCGGTGTGCAAAGTGTAAAGGCGGTGCGCAAGAATACACGCAAAACACCTGTCTCACCGCGGTGGCGTCACTTAATCGAGGAACGTAAATGGATATAATTAGGTCATACCAGATTAATTGTAAAAGTTCCTATGACAGACCATGCAGCCAACGCTGTTGTATCCCATGTAGTGCACCAACGCGGTCCCATCCTCTGCCTCATAGATCTTCCCGTCTCCTCAACCAGAACTGTAGCCATATCAGACCACCTTTTACAACATGAAGTAAACAAATCATAATCACGGCGAGAAGTGTACTGGAACACAAGCACAAGCGCAGTATCACTTGTCAATCAACAATGTACAATCGCAAGCTACATGCTACTTCGTGTATAGGACGAGGTGGTTCAAATCATCAGAACATAGAAATAAAGACCTCAGCTAGACTAGAAACATCAGACACGGTTTCATATTTTAGAGCGTCGGTCGTTTTAGTGTCCGTCGGACGCTATAAGGTTTAAATCTGAGAGTCCGACGGATACTAAGTTCTATGTTCATTGTCCTAGGAGCCCTGGTTTTAAAATGGAGCGTCCCCAGTATGAAGTGCTTATAAGTCGTTTTTTGTCGGCCGGACACTACGGTTTAGTCTCAGAGTCGTCGGACACCAGGTTTAAATCTGAGAGTCCGACGGATACTAAGTTTTACGTATCATTGTCCTAGGACTCCTACCTTTAAATTTGGGTTAAAATTGGGTTTTGTCCGTTGGACATTTAAGTTTAAATCTGAGAGTCCGACGGATGCCGAGCAATATATTTCATTGTCCTGGGACTCCTGTTTTTAAAATGGAGCGTCCCATAGGACTTATGTGATAAGTTGGTTTTTGTCCGTCGGACACTAAGTTTTAAGTCTGAGAGTCCGACGGATACTAAGTTCAACGTTTCATTGGCCTGGACTTTGTCTTGTTAACTGTTTATTAAATCCTTCGTACACAAAAGGTTTTAAGTGTAATAATGGGTATAAAATCATATAAGCAAGTAACATTGCTTATTCGATTCTTCTGTGTTGAAATTGGTGTCCGTCGGACTCTCAGACTTAAACCTTAGTGTCCGACGGACAAAAACAACTTATTACACACAGTCCTATGGGACGCTCCATTTTAAAACCAGGAGTCCTAGGACAATGAAACGTTGAAATTAGTGTCCCGTCGAACTCTCAGACTTAAACCTTAGTGTCCGACGGACAAAAACAACTTATTACACACAGTCCTATGGGACGCTCCATTTTAAAACCAGGAGTCCTAGGACAATGAAACGTTGAAATTAGTGTCCCGTCGAACTCTCAGACTTAAACCTTAGTGTCCGACGGACAAAAACAACTTATTACACACAGTCCTATGGGACGCTCCATTTTAAAACCAGGAGTCCTAGGACAATGAAACGTTGAAATTATCCGTCGGACTCGCAGATTTAAACCTCAGTGTCCGACGGACAAACACAACTAAATCACACAAGAATTCGGAAATTGCTTGCTTATATGATTTTACACCCATTATCATTGTGCATGAATTGTAATTTGAGAACCTTCTTTGAGCTACTTGTGAACTGGGTTGACATGATAGTCTATAACGAAGAATGTGTGTACTTTGGTCAAAATATTATATAAAACTAGTGCATTTTCTCCCCGTTTGTGACCTTTGACCTCAGATTTGTTCTGTTCGCGGTCAGCTGTCTTTTGGACCACATCGTGTTGGTCATAGTGCCATTTCTCGTAAATTGACCTCTAAGCGACCTTTGACGTTTTTGGTCACTCTGAAACTCTGCAAAGAAAGGTCAGATCGTCCTCCTTACCTTCGTGTCAAATATCAGCCCCATATGTCAAAGCATAACGAAACGTATAGCCGTACAGACAGACTCGCAGACAGATCTCATTTTTAGTAGTAGAGATATTACATTATAAAGTGTGTTTTGACAGTTTGGACAGGTATTTTGGAAAAGTGCCCCATTCCAAGAAAACGTACTTAGAATATACACAAGGTTTATTTCCATATGATATAATTAAGTGCATGAAAATGAAAAATGAAAACTGGCCAAATCACATTGGTATAAAGTAACATCAGGAACAACGATGCCATTGTACAGACGCATAAGTGAAAGGGTATTTTTGCCCAAGATCATGTGTTGAGAGCCGCTTTACACTATTTGGTTAGTTTCAAAAGGTGGGGA
This sequence comes from Ophioderma brevispina, assembly GCA_023653785.1. Taxonomy (NCBI): domain Eukaryota; kingdom Metazoa; phylum Echinodermata; class Ophiuroidea; order Amphilepidida; family Ophiodermatidae; genus Ophioderma; species Ophioderma brevispina. Next base: position 17,134 of record JAMKCH010015719.1, read on the forward strand.
GACAGCCTTATGAGACTTATTATCTTCCATTTTATAGTTTGTTTTGAGGATTTTGACGGCCATTTGAAAACCAAATGACCCAAGCCATAAGAAATGACATTGGGAATTTCAACGGTTGAAATATCTTCCTTACGAGTCAATAAGCACTTGAAAATTAAAACTTAACCAAACTTCAGAGGCAGCTGACCATTTTCAAATTATTGACTTTCAAAATTAAAAACATAATGACGAGCATAAAAAAATATTTAAAGTGCAAATTTGTATTGTAATTCGTGCCAAAAGTCGGCAAAAAAGTACCTGCCTAGTTTTTACCTACAAATTTAAAAAAATAACAGTCGGACTTAAAATCGGACTTAAATTTCGAAAACCTAACGAACCTGGAACCCACACACGCACAAACAAACACACACACACACACACACACACAGATCGAGAGAGAGAGATCGTCGGCTGAATGCAAGACCAACGTAAGTGCAGTTTGACTAATTTTGCAGGAAAAACATTTTTGTGTTTTCATTGCGATTCTATAGGTGGTGTGTCCATAATTATAGCAGGTATTACAATAGGAAATGTATTTGTTGTATAAAAGAAAAATTTCGACTTGACAAAGTAATTAAATATTTATTTACAAAAGAAATAAAAAGGGCGGCCGGTCGGCAGAGCTAATGGCGGCCATTCCAGCACATGCTGCCTTGCATGTTGGGCAAAGTTGCCCAAAGGCTAGGCCCCACCGCCGATAACTGTGGATTGACGTCAGGAAGGGCATCCGGTCAATTATCTTTTGCTCCAATAAATCCTCACACAGCAGTAATTGCTGAGTGTGAGGTGAATCCGGCCACCCTCGTTTACGGGACAAAACCGGATTAAAACTTTGGTCTAACTAACTAACTAACTAAAAGAAGTGAACGTAAGTGAAATCAGTATTTTCTAGTTAGTGCAAGACCAACGTAAGTGGCACTTACGTTGGTCTTGCACTGAAAAAAATGTTTAATGCAAGACCAACGTAAGTGCCACTTACGTTGGTCTTGCACTGAAAATGTGCACAAATGCTTAATGCAAGACCAACGTAAGTGCCACTTACGTTGGTCTTGCACTGAAAAGGTGCCAAATGTTTAATGCAAGACCAACGTAAGTGGCACTTACGTTGGTCTTGCACTGAAAAAAATGTTTAATGCAAGACCAACGTAAGTGGCACTTACGTTGGTCTTGCACTGAAAAGGGGCAAATATATTTATATTTAATGCAAGACCAACGTAAGTGCCACTTACGTTGGTCTTGCACTGAAAAGGGGCAAAATTGCTCAATGCAAGACCAACGTAAGTGCCACTTACGTTGGTCTTACATTAAGCGGAAAAAGCGAATTGCACATACGTTATCTTCTTTTTCTAATTAAACTGTTTTAATCACTTACATATCTTCACACATAGTTTAAATTATGCGCGAATACCTCCTCTTTCATAATTCACCAAAAACTCAATTTCGACAAAATTCCTACTGCACCTTAACCCCAAGTCTGGTTTAAATCGGACTTAAACTTTCGAAGGAGACTTAAAAACATGCGGACATGCGCGCAATCGCAACCCCCCTCTGTTTTTCAGGCCAGGGGGATAAAAATGGTAACCATTAAAAAAAGAATGGAATATTTGCATGAGAAAATCCAGATCGTTTTCATATTTTTGTACGATGGCCATTTTAATTTTGAATTTTAGAAACCTCAAAAATGAGCTTCGAAAACAATGTTTTGAATCCAGTATTCTCAAATTATCATAAAGGACTCCTTTGTCAATTGTCAATGAAAGCTTATTTTGATAGCCAGGTTAAAAGTCAATGTATTTCATAATGACACTTAATGATAAAAGTAATAATTATATAATTCGAAATCATAAACAAAAAATAAGAATCAAATATATAAACATACACAGGGCAAAAAAATCAAATTATTACACTAAATTTGTCAACGCACATTGAAGTGAAAGTAGCGCCATGATTGGGATTCAAACCCGTGTTTAATTATACCAATAAATAACATAATACATGACTATTTTACATTATACTTACTTTGTAGTTTGAAGGTCTTACCAGTGTGCCACACAAGACTGCTCGAAATCCGCCTGCATTTTAATTCACTAAATGCCTTCGTCTGGTAGTGTTTCAATATTATATATTTATAAATATATTAAGGGCATAGGACTTCATGTCACAGTAATACAGAGTCCTAGGACCTGGGGACGCTAAATTTTGCGATAGCTGTAATGAATCTGAGTGTCCCCCTAGAGTGTCCTAGTCATATACATTAATTTTGTTTCAGATACAGTATAACTTCATCAATATCTTCAGCAATAGTCTGTATAGGACAGCTAATATCAGAGAATGAGTGTCCATAGGCCATCAGGTTGCAGTGAGTGAGTGTCCTACAGACAGTAGGTTACAAAGACCGATGGTCCCACGGACAACGGGTTTAAGAGTGAGTGTCCGACGGACGGCACATTATAAAGAGCGACGTGTCCGACGGACAGTAGATTTCAGAGACTGGGCGTCAGTAGGACAAGACAACAGGTTTTTCTTGCTGTCCACCGGACACATTTTTGGTTAGGACACTCAATTCTTTAAACGGAAGTCAATTCACTCCCGGATCGGCAGTTTCGAGGTTCTCATGTTTATAGACTGCCCAAGTCTCGGATCAGTCTCTGGATTTTTCAGAGAGTACTTGTTAAAGATAATGCATAACTAAAAACTTTGTCGGCTTGCCACCCCCTAATACCGCGCCCTATAGTATGCCACACCAACTTGTCCACAGAACGCGTGTAACAGGGCTCCTAATTAATAGTCTGTGTACAGACCTTTGTAACTGTATCCCCTATAAAGATAAACTACCGGGTGGGCCATCAGATGAGGACCAACTTGGTCGGTTCTGCGAAACCTCTCGAGTGTTACCCACCTCCCCATCCCACGACCTCTCAAAACCGAGTCGTTGACAAAGGGACCAAATAATTACACTTACCGGGAGTAAGCAGCCGAGATTGTCCGAATGTGATATAGGTCATGAGCCCATAACGAAACCTGCACCCCCCCCCCCAGGGATGTTGGAGACCAATTATTTTTGGAAACCTTATACATATAGACTATCAAAAATCAGTTGTCTGCAAAAATCCCCATCCTGGGTTAAAGGAGTGAGGGCGCTTTTTTCAAAATGGCGGCCAATATTCACTTAATGGCACTTTGTGACATTATCTTAATTTTTGATCCAAATTCATGCACTATGTGACGACTTAGTCGCCCCCCCCCCCCCCAAAACACCAAACAAGAAATAGGTGAACACATTTTTGGGCATGCTTAACCTGCTCCTAGAGGGACGAATATTCAAAATGGCACCCCCAAAACAATGAAAAAAACAACGTGTATTTACACACTTAATGCCCTTTAAAGGAAAAATTCCGGTGTCACCTAATTAATACTCTGTCATTTGCAATGTGGAATTAGTTGAGGTACAATGTAAACACTTAAAATGAAGTAGGAGCTTTCAAGGGTATATATAGAGGGCGCTTATTTGGAACACTGGTCTATGGACTACTATACAACTAGACCACAACCACAGGCATCCGTAACACTGAGCACCTTGAAACCGCATAACCATGGTTCTTGAGTTTGATGTATTGACGGATGATTAATAAGGGAGAACAAGCTTCAATACGCACTGCTGGCGAAGCTTCAGGCAAGGGATGGGAAGCAGTGGAGCGATTCCTACAACCAAACGCGTCCACATAGGTTGTTGTTGTTTTAAGCAATTACTAAACTTACTTCAACACACAGGGGCTTGGTTGTGGTCTATGTGGGATCAGGGATGGAATGCCCCGGGGGAGCGTGCTGATGCCTCGTTCGGCATTCTGTGCGGGGACCGGTCTGAGGAGTGCGGGAAGCCTGTAGTTTTGTCTGGAAAAGGACAATCTTGGAATTGGGCGCACAGGAGGCAGATGTCAAAGGGAGAGTCAAAGGGCCTTTAGATGAGCTGGCCCCTTATTGTGAGGAGACCCATCAGCGAGCAGGCCATCCCGGGGCACAGTGTATGCTTTCCGTTGCGCGGGCCGTGCAGGCGTCACCTTGAAGGACCTGGTCTGGAGAGCCCCTGGAGCAAAGGTATGGTCATGTTTTACTTAGGAAGGTCACCTTGGACTGCCTTTCTATAAGACCACATCGGAAGCAGAGCCGTAGCTAGGGAGGGGGCAAAGGGGAGGGGCACATGCCCCGGACACCACCTCAGGGGGCGCTGTGAAATGATAAAAAGAAAAAGAAAAAAATACCGTTGTTGGGATTTTTGTCGTTATTGTCCACAGGCAGCAAGGCATCTGCATTCAAGATAATGGATTACTGAGATCTTTCTCCTAAGGCACTCAAACAGACTAAAACTGAGAGGTTCAGGGGATCCGTCACCTTGGACCCGCTAGGGGCAGTATAGTTCATTCTGCTTCAAGATAAGGATATATTATGAGATCTCTCGAAGGCACTCAACATCGAGTTAACTCAAGAAGCTTCACGGGCTCCGAAACCCTGGACACCCCAGGGGCAGGATATTTCATCGCTTCATGATTGTGAGATAAACCGAGAGCTCTGCGGATGCGCTGAAACATGCTAAAAACCCAAGGGCTTCTGGGGGCTCCGCCCCTGGACCCCCGCAACATTTCAGCATAGTTATCTGCCCTTCAAGATAAGGAAATAATCCTTCTACCGAAAGCACTCGAACATGTTAAACCCAAGAGCTCCCGGGGTCTCTGCCCCTTAACCCCACAAGGGGCTTTTCCCCAGTACCTGTATGCCTGTATGCCTGGATCGACGGGCTTGCCATTTGTGCTTCAATGGATGGAGTATGCTTGCCCTGTATGGGAGGGGTCAGCCCAGAAGCGTGACCCATCGGTGGATGCCTCCTGCGGGCTTGTCGCGGGGTGGTTGTCTCGGCCAGCTCAGCGGACAACTTTATAGCATCAAGCAGAGTAGCATGGCAGAGCATAGCTGCCAAGTATTGGTATGGAGCGCCCTGTGCATGTTTGGACAGAGGCCGGCTGCTGACCCGCTTAGGTCCGGGGTGTTTCGTGGCAAGTCCGGTCTTTTGAAATAGTCTCTAAGGATTTTGGGGGAGGGTGGCTGGTGAAAAGAAAGACTTGCTGTCAACCAAGTTACATCTATTGGTATTGAGCCGGGTGAGACGTCTTCCGCCGGGGGCTGGCTTCTCGTGGGGTGAGTGACGGTGTCTCAGCTGATTGAGATCAGAATCGGCCGACAAGTTTTCCTTGTGAAGTGAGTTCTACCTGGAAGCAGCTCAGGACAACTGGAGCATCTCTTGGTCTTGCCAATGTTGGTGCAAACAATGCACGACAAGGAACTGCAGAATTCGTGAAGCAGCCAGACATTGTACCCACCTCTGCCTAGATCACATTTGAGAACATGTGTGTTGGTACGATAAGAAGAATTTCCAATTGTGATCTTTAAGAAATGCTGTTTCCTTGTTATACGAGCTTAAATGCAGCTCCTTTGATTCAGAAATGATCTTCTCTTCCTCATCTCGTCTTGAGTCATGTCTTAATTGTCTTAGTCGGTATTCAGATTTTCTACTTACTTAACAATCTTGTGGCATCAACTCTCCTGATGGCCACTGGTATCTAGTGCACCATCATTAACTTCCAACCATAAATCAATTGTGTTGGAGGAATTTCTGGGCTCTGCCACATCTGCCGGAACCAAATCAGGCTTGATAATTGGCTCTCTGGATGTGCATCCTCAACAAATCTCTCATACGAGTGCGCTGGCACATCAGTCGATTCTTCCAATGCTTAGGAAGACATCGATATACTTGTCACATTTTGACTTACCCCCGTCTACCTGAGCCATTTGTGTAACAAACAACCAACCCCCCCCCCGGGATTTTCGTTACGAACATCTGATTACTATAAATTTGGTACCACGGTAGCATGGAGTTTCTCTTCCATTGGATCAAAATAAAGGTACCAAAATTACCCAATGATGACGTCAATATGACGTCATATGTTGAGGAAGTATGAAAAGAACATGTATGATTATAGGGTGGAAAATTGATATTCGCAATTTTTAGCGACTCAAAACCATTATTATAGCACTTAAAAGGCTTTCATTTTTTATGTATTAAAATAGTTATGTTCCATCAAGTAGAGCCAAAAAAAACGCAGAAAAAATGGATATCACACATTTTTGCCGAAAAAATTGATTTTCCCCTATTTGTGTCTATGGAAATTTACAATTTTGCTTAACATTGCGAAAACTTTATGACGTCATTGTGATGTAAGCTAGGCATGTTGGTACGCATTTGGTATCAATGGAAAGTTGAGGACCATAGCTATCGATTGGTACCAAAATCAAGTGCCTGTGCTGTTTCTGTGTTGTGCTAGGCATGTGTACTTCTCTCCCGAAGGGGGTGTTGCATTTTGGCGGCCATTTTGAAAAAAGCGCCCTCACCGTTTAACCAGGGTGGGGATTTTTGCAAGACAACCTGAAGTCAGTTGCTTATGGTATTAAGCTTCACAAAAATGGTGTCTCCAAAAATCCCAGGGGGGGGTGCAGGGGGGGTACATGGTAGCCCGTAGTCTAATAGTTAGTCCATGAGCCACAAGGTTGTCGTATCATTCCAGATGTGCAATGGTTTTGGGGCTTGTGGTGTGGTGCGTGGGGTTGGTTGGGTTAGGCGAGAAAATTAAAAAACCCTGTTTTGCGGGCCCGACCCCCGACCTGATTTAGTAGCGCCCTTGCAGATTTTTTTTTTTTTAGTTTTTCCAAAATCATGTAAAATTCAGCCTGTTTAGCCCAAATTTATCAATTTTGGCAAATATTTTTAAGAAAATTTTGTTTGTAAAAATTTTCATTTTTCTCTTGATTTTTCAGATTTTTGGGGCTATTTTAGCCAATTTGAAGTCCGAAAGAAAAAAAAATAAAAAAAAAAAAAATCGCCCGACCAACCGACCCTACTCGAAAGGTTCGCTCGCCCGTAAAACCGGTGTTTTCTTTTTTCGTCGCCTTAGGGTATAGGTGCGCCACTGCGCCTGCTTACAGAGCGCATAGCCCTGTTAGCCATGGCGACTATGTAAAGGGTATTAGGTTGGTAGTATATTTTAGAAAAGTCTTTTACTTGTATTATCAATAAGATAATGAAAAAAAAGAGGGCTTTGAATTGTGACAATAATGGTGGAAATTAGATATCAAAAATTAAATATAACACAAAAACATTTTTAAAAACAAAATAGGAAATATCGTTAAGAGATTTCAATTGCAAAGTAACATTTTCGACCATAAAAAAACTTTTGAACGGAATAGAATTTTTTCCCCTCAATTTCAATTTGTAGTTTTTATTTTTAGCCGTCAGACGGTGCCATCCACCTCACGAAGATGACAAGTGCTCACGGTGTAAAAGGGGGTTTGTAAAGGTGGAAATGGTATAGTACTTAGCGATAGGAGTGCATTGATTATGTCCCATGATGGTCGATTTTAAAAGAAGCTGGAAAGTAGAGTAGACGTGGCAAGGAACAGCCACAATTGTGCCTATTGAAGTTGTTACTGTGTTACATGACACTATTGACTATGCACGTTAATGCAAATATTACCACACAAAATGAATGTTTTTCATTGCAATCTTTAACTCCAAGATAAACTTAATAATGAAGGGAAATTTTACTCCTAGAGAGGGGACCGAACTCACGATTTTCGGACAACTTCCAAACGAGCACCCATAGACGCACGCTTATGGCAAAGCACAAAGGCCATAAAGTATTGCCGCAACGCGTTGCGAGAAAGTAGCAAACGCGTGCGACCATTTCGCAACGCGTTGCGACTTCACAAAACGCGTTTTTGCGGTGTCGCCAATCAAAATCATGAATTCTGTGACGATTTCAAAAAATAGACCAAAAAAGCGTTTGCAAAGTATAGCAACGCGTTGTGGAACTCACAACGCGTTTGCAAGCCTTCACAACGCGTTGCGAGTTCACAAGCGTTGTGAGCTTTACAACGCGTTGCCGAAGGTCACAAGCCATAAGGTCATAAAAGTATTGCCGCAACGCGTTGTGAGAAGTTAGCAAGGTTGCGACATTCGGCAACGCGTTGCGGCGTCGGCCAATCAAAATCAGGAATTCCTGTACTATTCACAATATAAGCCCACAACGCGTTGCGGCCAATACGTTATGACCCTTATGGCTTTTCCAACGCGTTGCAGCCCATCACAACGCGTTGCGAGCTTCACAACGCGTTGACAATTCACAAACGCGTTGTAAAGGCAATAAGGGTCATAACGTATTGCCGACACGCGTTGATGAAGGTTTGCAACGCGTGTTGAAGGTCGCAACGCGTTGTGAGATTTTATTTTGAATTACGTCACAAAAAAGAAATTTTCATGATTTTGATGGCGACACCCGCACGCGTTGCTGAAATGTTCGCAACGCGTTGATATGAATGTCGCAAAGCGTTGCCGAAATGTCGCAACGCGTTGTGACTTTCTCTCAACGCGTTGCGGCACTACGTGATGTCCCTTATGGCTTGTTAACCTTAGCAACGCGTTGCGAAGCTTGCAACGCGTTGTGAAGCTCGCAACGCGTTGTGAAGGTTTGCACGCGTTGCAAAGAATCTAGCAACGCGTTGTGGGTCTATTTTTTGAAATACCGTCCAGAAATTCATGATTTTGATGGCTGACACCGCAACGCCGTGCTGAAATGTCGCAACGGTTGCCGAAAAAGTCGCAACGCGTGCCTATTCTCGAACGCGTGCAGAAATACGCTTATGCCTTATGGTTGCCATACACGCTACGCAATCCGAGCCGGCAGACCATCTTTCTTTCGCAATACTTAAATCACGGAGAAGGGCACTACAAATTAATCTCGAATAGCTTTTATATACGTCACCAGTAAAGATACGATAGATACAAAGTCACAAGGTGTTGTGGTGTAGGATATAAAGGTCATTAGCGGAGGATTGATTCCAGAACACGCTCCTGGTGGAATAATGGTTAGACGTTTTACTTACAGAAGTCCCATTGATGCAAATGAGGTATTGCCTTCATTCCGTCAAGCACTACGCACAACATCATACAAGCGCATGACGGAATCAAAACTGTAAATACCTTCATTGCATCATGGGGACTTCTATAGAAACGTCTAACGAAAATATAACCAAATTCGGGAATGCTAAACTTAAGGTCAATAAACATTACTCTAGGCCAAATGGCGTTGATCGTTGTTCTAAAAACACACCATTAATGTCAAAACAGTGCAAAATTCCCCCCTTATTCTCAAAACGACGTCCAATGGCGAAATGCGATCCTTTTCCACGTGCTTATTAAAGCGGATGTGTGGCTCATATATATCTGAGTGGGTCCCCCGGGACCAAAAATAATACTTCAAACAATGCTGTGACGTTACCACTTCTTAAAATTTTCTAAATATTGGCCCGCAAACTCATAATAATGCCCATGATATACTACCAGTCGCAAGGAGCGTAGCGATTTTTTTATGACATCACTTCCGTCGCTTATTGGAAAAGCGACTGCCGATATCTAATGGATAAGTCGATAGCATACCCAAGCGACTTGACGCAAGCCCACGCAAGCCAGTTGACTTGAATTCAACTCAATCGCTCAGACGCTCCGAGCGACTTTGACGCTGGAAGCGATTGACAAAACGCTTTGAGCGTTTTTTCACTAGCGATTTTACAGTCGCACGCTGCGACGGCAAGTATATCATGGGCATAAGAGTCCAGTACAAGAATCAACTGTAGAAATTCATACTTTTAATCATCTGTCTTCATGTATAACCGGTTATTTGAGATAATGAACGTCCCGTATTCTTGCTATTTGATGACAAAGGCAGCAGTCCAAGGCCTTCTAAGGCCGAAATTTCGAAACGTCTGCCCATCTTTCTAGTCTTAAAGGTAGTCTTTTTACAAGGAAAATACGGTTTTTGGGTGTTTTATTAAAAAAAACATGACTTTTTGTTAAAAATTCACATTTTCACCCTCAACCCGACGGCTGCTGCAACTAAGACCTGGATTTTTGGATTCAGCACAAAATTTTGAGCAAGACTGACCCTCTCAACCTTTTGACCTCAGAAAAAAATCGATGCTATGCAACGGACTACTAGTATGTGCCTCCATGAACATTCGTTCAGGCGACACAAAAATCAATAAAAAAAGGGTCATTTTTTTAATATATTATTAATATATTATTAATATATTGTGCATATTATTGGTGGGGCTCATAGGTTTAAAATAAGGAATAGTTTTGACTGTCAAAAATGCTTAGTTACCAATGTACGCCTGAAATGTGTTTGCATTGGGCATTGGGGATTTTCCAAACAGTAATTTGTGGAACTGCTACGTGCATTTACTATGCAATCTCTGTCTCAGTTACATTACAAAATCACCTCTTAAACCTTAGTTCAATACATATCATGATAATTTTGGAATAAAATATTGACTTCAAAATCCGTCGGGGTTAGTGGATTAATCCCGCTGCAAAATAGTGTAATTTCCAATAACGGTCCTTTACATTTAAATATTCGTGACAATGCCTCGATTTAGTCAAGTCTTGTGTAACCGTTCGATACGCGTAAGAGCTCCTTCTTACCGTTAAGGTCCATGGTCGATGCTAATAGCCTTGTCCCCAGGGACAAGGAAGTAGTCCACATTTTGGTCATAGAGAAAGCTACTATTTTCTCATTTACCCTGTGAAAATTTTAGGGCTAAAGGATGTTTAGTTGGAAGTTATGACGAAAATTGCCCCCATTTTGGTAGACCAATATAATTTTACACAGCACTCTATGGAACTTACAAAATCATTTTTAGACAGCGTTTTTTAGCTCTTCACATCAAACGGGATGGAAAGTATCGGCGCGAAATTTACAGATAGATTTTTGGGGTGAAGTCCATTCTATCAAGATGAATGAAAAAACTTCATCTACTTAAATCGGCTAGACCCCCTTTAGTCTCGCGGGTTTACGGCCAGCGTACGCAAGATGTTGATTGTGATGCAGTTTTGAATTTGCTGTTGCTGTTGAGGTTGCCGTGTCCTACCCCCCCCGGGGGGGGGGGGGGATTGGAGACGTTTTCTACAGTTGCGGAGTGCCAAAGGGCAGGGTTTAGAGTCTAATGTATAATTTAGTCGCTTACTTTCGTCACCGTGGACCCGATGGAGGGTCTAGATGTTTCGAAACACCGGGGGGGGGGGGGTCTCGAAACATCCAGACTCAGAATCGGAAGTGAATTTTCCCAAGTCAACATCTCACTTCCATATCTGATGTTTCGAGGTCTGATGTTTCGAAACGCCCAGGGAGGGACGGGGGGGGGGGGGTTTCCGGACATCATACCCGAAACAACAAGACCTCACACCCAGAAGTGACTTTTTCCTGAAGTCTCACTGATGTTTCAACTCGAAGATTTGTTGTTTTCGAAACACCCGGGATCTAACGACGGAGTATGCATATGTTTTTATTGTGGTAGGCATTAGATATAATGGCGGATTGATTATATATCATTCTAAATTATTGGTCTTTCATTTCAGAGTGGAAATAATGTTTTCAAAATTATATTTTGGAATAGAAAAATATTTAAAAAGTCGTATTTTAAGAAGTGTTTGCAGAGCCGATTCGCCGTTGAGAGAGAGCGAAATCAAAAATAATAATGAGCAACCCCTAATAAGATGGAGCGATCAGGTCCAGGTTGATGCAGCTATGCCCCTATAGGAAACTGAAAGTATGGCACAAATCCTACCAAAGTGGAGAAAGATCACTCAGAAGAGTGCAAAGGGTCACCTCGACCTACGCATTTAAGTCAGTATTAAAGTCAATGAGCAACAATATACATATGTGTAATCGTTGATAAAACGTGTAATAAAACTATATAAATTGGAAAGGTTACCGTTACTGTCCATGTGGTAGTTCTGAATACCACGGACCACGCTACTACACTCGTCTTTTGAGGAGCAAGCTTTCCCAGCAGTGTGATGAATGAATGCATATTTGACTGGTGACTTCAACTGACTGACAGATTTCGGAGATCGCGCACCCCATTCAGCTCTAGAAACGATTTCTACGCCAGGGCAGTTACCTGTGAAATAAAGAAGTTTTATAATAAATCCTGGGGTGTTTATAAAACGGGTACCCCGAAAACGGGAACCATTAAAAACATTTTCTATGTGTTACAAAAAGGTTTGATTGGGGTCCCCGCTTTTCAGGTTTGGGGCACCGTTTTATGCATTCCCTAAGGGGGTGTACAAAACGGGGACCCCGATTATTTTCCCTTCCATTAGCTGTCACTTATGTAATTATAATAATATAGAGGACGAATTCCACTTTGTCTTAATATGTCCCCATTGTAAAGTTACATAGGCCCTGTTGCATAGAACTCATACACCCATCCCACACACACAATTAGGTACATCATATGAGTTACTGCTGATATGCAGATAGGTGCTTGGTTTACTGAATAATAAATTTAACATGACCCCCCTCCATCAGAAAAAAATAAAATCACATAACCCCCTATTTTTCAAGTAGAAAATCACTATAGGTCTAATCCCAATGTTTGTACTCACCAGACCTTAATAACCAAACCCTAACCTAATTCCTAACCCTAACCTTAACCCTAGGTCCTATAGGCCCTATAACCCCATACCTAAACCTAACCCGTGTTGCAACCGGCCTAATAGCCCTCCTAATCAATAAAATGGGAGCCATATGTATATCAATGCATATAACATATACATTGTTTCCGAATTCGGCTACCTTGCTAAACGAACGCGGGAATTCTTCATGGGGTCTATGTGGGTGCTTTTGGCGTTACAAGATCGTATTTACGTCTACTATTACATACATGCTTATTCCTAAATGCCAAAAGCCTGATTTTTAATGAGTTTCATTGTAGAATTGTCCATAAAATCACGAAAAATGCGTAAACACGTGCTCTACACATCAACAGCACGTTATTTTCCACTTCCCTTCTCCTCTGCCGAATGCCCCGGTACTTCGGCAGTTCTGAGAGGAGGGAACTTTGGCACCCGGGTATTTCGGCACCCGGGTGTTTCGGCACAACAGGGTTCTTTCATATTAAACATCGTACACCCACACACCCAAATACACCTGCACACCATCTACATCACTTGGAGTCATGTCATATGCAAAGTATCACACAAATCACGGCGTGCATTCTCGTAAGCTGAAAAAAAACCCAACAACAGAAGTCCCCGTTTTCCGGGTCCCCGTTTTATACATTCCCCTATAGGGATTGTTACATTAGCCTCCATTTTTGTGATTAAAAATATTATTTTGATTTTCTCAATTTTAATTGGGAAGAGATTTCTCACGGGAGAGGTATTTTGTTTACAGGAAAGAGAACATGGAAATTCCCCAACATGATAAATTTAGAAAATGAGTCAAGTTGTTTGTGCAATCCTGATCATGCAGGTGTTATGTACATATTGAGCAAGTACTATAAATAGCCTGAGGGGATTTCCAGGCTTTGTTGCAAAACAACTTAGATTGCAAAATAGGTATTTTCCCATGATGTTATTTATGTAAGATGCAATGCAGATGATGTCATTTAAGTGAATTCCAATTGGTCAGTGCAATGTTATGTTTATGAATGATGATGCTGTAATGATTTTATTAGAAATATTGGGAAGTCTTGCTGTGAGATAAATAGTGCTCACTGAAAAGACTCAGGGCCAGCAGCAGCTAGTAACAAGTAGCTGGAAGTTATAGCTAGTTTTGATCTGCAATAAGTGGCAGACCTGTACAGTACATAGTGCCAGGATTTATTATATTTTCAACTCTACGTGAGCGATGTGCTATAATTATTCTACTGTCGTCTTCGAAGCCAAAAGTGCTGGGTATCAAAACAGGATTCCAGATTGTGGACAGATAGAAAATCGTGGTGATTATATCTTGGACTGATATACTGTGGAATATTAGTGTCGTCGAGAGACAAACCCCTTCGTCTTGAACTGCTGGACAAAATTATCTTCAAGACAGAGAAGATACCCATGGATCTTATTACCCGTGGATTTTTAAGTGTGACTTTGCATGCTGTCATTTTGGAGTCTTCACTGTGAGACATATCATCGTTGAACTGCAACGCCTCTTTTAACTCTGGACATTAGAGGACTTGAAATATTAATTATCTTAGTTTATAAATCGTGTAAAGTTGTTATTGTAATTGTGCTTTGGACATTCCAAATTCTTTAACCAATCGGATTAAAATAATTAAAACAGTGTTATTATATAAAATTCAGATCACTTGTGCACAAGGCTCATTTGTTTGTGTTTAAAGGGTATTTCTGACCTTTGACCTCATAACAGGATGTATTAAACGGGGACCCCTATTTTTTCCTTCAATGAGCAAAACTAGGCTTAAAATTTCACCCGAATTTACCACTGTGATAGCCTCTTACAATTTATATTTGTTTTATCATCTTTGCAAGAGAAAATGTATCTAGGAAAGTGACTGTTGCGAGGGGGGCACCCCTCCCGCACCCACCCCAGGATCATCCACACCAATCATTCTCTTTCAAACAACTTTTCTAATTATTTTCCCAATTTCACATTTGATTGCAGTAGGCTATTATAAATATTTTCCCTTCAACAAATTTGTGTTTAAGAATTGCAAGAAATTACAGAAATTGAGATATCCATGCATATGCATGCTTCATATGATTCACTTAAAACAAAACCTTACACATGAACATGATTACGATTTTGATTTTTAAGACCGTTGCCCAAATATGAATATGAACCATGTAATGCACTTACAATTTAAAAAAGGTTATATCAATTTTGCATGAAAACACAAAGCGAATATTGCATGGGTTCCGCGCTTGGCCACTTGCTTGTCGCCATGACTGCAATATCGTCATGGCCTCACCTCTAAATAGCCGTGGCGTAGCAAATTTTGTTGACGGGGGGGGGTGAATGTACCGAAACGGGTATGAAGAAATTTTCCGGCTAGCTGCGCTCACCGGTAGACCAATTTTTTTTTTTGGGTCAATCTCTAAAATCTTTCACTTAAACTCTTTGTGGGTGTCACGGTTTTAGAAAGTAAATAATTATAATTGATGGGTAAGGTTTTATTTTAACTAATCATTTGTAAAGCATTCATGGAGAGATCGGCTAATATATGAAGCGGCAAGGGGTGGGTGCGGGGTGTCTATCTCCGCGCGAAGCGCAGTATCCTTAGAGTTTTCAAGACATGTTTTGTTTTTAATAAGTGGGGTTGTTTGATGTATATCGTCTTACCAAGGAACACTTTGCTCAGGTGCGCTAAAATGACAAAGATTTCGTAAAAAAGTTTCTACATTATTGGTGTATTGGTTTAATAATCAAATCCTCATCGCATAATGGGTACCTTCAAGATAATTTCTGAGTATCAAAGTGAACATATAGTTAACCCCCCTGTTGAGAAGACTACGACTGGTATTTTCAAAGGAAGTGTAACTTCAGACACGGGTGTAAACCCGGTTAGTCCTACATGAGTGAACTTTTTTTTAATTTCAACTTACAGTGGAAGTGTAACATTACAACTTTCAAAGCATGTTGGTGAGGGTTTTAGTCACGGTGTGAAAGGAGATATGGTCCACCCGGAGCCATATCCCGGGATCCATAGACAAAGGAATAAAGCGTGAAACTAATGTAGTGAAGAGTCAACTGAATCGATTGCTTTATTCTTCGCCGTACAGGTTCACTTATGAATACGGAGTACATATACTCCGCCACACCGGGTCTAAGCTAGACTTCCTTTGAGAATCGCTGATGTATTTCACGTTAATAGCAATTGGGTACTGGTTCAAGCCTTGGCTCATGCACCTCTTCCGAATTATGAAATGCATAGGTTTGGTGTTGTGATCAATGTGATCAGTGACAGTGGCTCCTACCAAAGTGGCGTGATGAGCCACTTTCCCTTGCAACGGTCGTATCCTAACGTGCACTACATCAGCGAATTCTCGGGTGAATACTACCCCTAATATTTAGTCACCATTTGCATTTTGGTTGGCACCATCGCGGCATGTACGTACCCGTCGGTTTGGACAGGCAGCATTTCACACCATTAGGTTTGGTAGGGAGTAATTCGAAATAGAATTTCCGCCGGGACATGCAGACGTTTCAGTGCAATAGCCACCGTAATTGAAGCACTTACTGTCTGAATCGGCTGCAAAATGAACACAAAGAATGTACGGTAAAAACTTTAAAAGAAATGGAAAAAAATACAACATTTTTATCAAAATTATCTGTGGACGAATACCCTAACTCAGGGGTCTATCCACAAATATCAGCCAAATGTTCTTTATGGGCATTATTAGAAATTCACAATTTGTGAAAAAATATATACATCACTACTTGCAAAAACAGCGTATTGGTGATTGAAAACATGTAAAAGCTGTATTTTAAATACCTTTAAAAAAAAAAAAAAAATTTTTTATTATAACATTTACCGTATATATTTGCTATACATTTCAGTACTTATCTTATGATTGATAGAGTATAATAATGCTCTTCTTCTTTCGTATTGAGGCAGCAGTAATTGTGGGAATTCGTGGAGCCAGCTCACTGTTAAGTGGGAGAGAGATGGGCCTAGCGGGTAGGGTGCTGGCCTGTGGCGCAAATTTACCAAAAATCCCGGATTCGAATCCCTGTGGGGGATTACTGATGGGATTATTAGGGTGCTCTCTGGATTGAATCTGTATATGAGGCTATTGATTAAAATACAGGAATACCGCTTTCCCTCCATGATTACACTGGGAACTTGGGTAAATGACTCATGAAAGCATCCCGTCTTCGGAGGGGACGTTAAGCCGTCGGTCCCGTGTACAGAAGTCCAATGTTACATCGCGTCAGTGTCGAATAAGACATGTATTTTTTGGTGTCATTGGCTAGAGTTAGACATCCAGGTATCAGATAAGTATTGGTCGCATTTTTTTTCTGAAAGCGTTTGGCCACCATCTTGGTTTCAATGACCCGCAAGTTTTTGGCCAAGGATTTTGCCCTATAACTTTGTTTCTGAGCAAGTCCCATTTGTGCCAAACCTATGTTTTCACTACTACACCCTGGAGTTCAAAAATATGATAATTAACACCCTCATCCGTGGTGGGGTGTCAGTTGTTCTACGCTGCCTCTACCCCAGTCCCCGTTTGGGATTTTCTATAGTAACGGGACAGAGAGATGTGGTATAATCTCTGTTTTTTTTTTTTTTTTTTTTTTTTTGTGGATAGAGGGGGCCCAATCTATGTACATAGGTAATTTTCCTACCACACACCAAAATGACCCTTAATCTCAAGGGCGGAGGAGCCGACGTAACCACGATTTGCTCCCCCCCCCTCCCACCACCACCTTGGGTTGAGGGATGTTGCAAAGCACACTTGGTTCAGAAGTAGGTTAATTAATCTTAATTTGAACTCCCAGGTAGTGAAAACATAGTTGCACCAAGGTTGTTTCAAATGTTGCTCAAACCAACGTATAGGTAAATTCCTTGCCAAAATGGCGGCCATTTTTAAATCCAAGATAGCGGCCAAACGCTTTGCAGAAAAAATGCGACCAATACCTTTTCTGAGACCGGGGATGTCTGCTCTATCCAATGACACCAAAAAAGCATCCCAATATACTACCCCTATTATAGAAAATCTCAAGGGTGGACTGTGTATGGGCACCGACGTTCACGAAAAAACAAAAAAAAACCCCCTTTTCCCCCCCCCCCTCCCCCCATCATGGTGGAAGTTGCTTGGATACATTAGGTTAATTATCATTTTTTGTTGGACTCCCAGGTATTGAAAATATCGGTTTTTGGCACAAATTTGACTTCCAATGTTGCTCAGGAAAACCAAAGCATTAGGCAAAATCTTTGGAAATGGCGGCATTTTGAAAGGAAGAGCGGCCAAACGCTTCTCCGAAAAACATGCGACCAACTTTCTGATACTTGAATGTCTACTCTATCCAATGAACCAAAAAAACATCCTTAGCAAAAATGCAAATTACATACCATCCTACACTAAACTGCAGACAAATACTCTCATTTTCTAAGACCTTTTACCCAGCTATTTACTGACTGGGTAATTTGTTACAGTAAATACCATGCTGTATGACCCGCAAATTGAACTAAACAAAATCATTAATAGCACAGAAGAAGGTAAACATACCGGTAAAGCAGCCTTTGATATCGGATGGCTGAGTAGGACATAGGTTGCTTACATACCCCCTCCGGACAGCTGCCGTAGCATGCAATTGACCTCATAATTTTCAAACTGGCTTCATGTAACCTGCAAGAAACAGTGAGTTTTCGCGTATTATTGCAAATATCACACCAAACTACAACTTATCCAACATACCTGTATACATATACTATCCCAAAAGATATTCATACAACCCAACTACATTTATAATGTTACAGCATTATCATGTTTGAGAATATCACACTGGATGTTTTTTTTTAGTTTTTTTATTACAACCAACTTTGTCCACAGCAAAAAGCAAAATGCGTAATTAAAGAAGACCTGTCACTTTGAAAAATAATGCGCCCTAAGAATTTTTCAAAATCGATATTTTGCATGGTTGTACAGCTTTATATACATTAGCCCTCCCCTGAAATGAGACCAAATCAGCGTCGTTATGGTACACAGACGATTGTTATAATTAATGTCGCCGGCAACATTATTCAGCAGACGACGGAAATGGCATTTAACATATGAATACGCACGCCGTATTCAGGTTTCCCACGCCATGGCACCCTTTTCCCTGGTCTGTGACCTTTGGTTGATTTAATATCAATGATACGAGTCTATGATATTCATGTAATCCACACGAATTTGTTGGTTAAAGTCCTGTAAAATTTAAAAGTTAGCCTAAAATTACCTGGATGTCCTTTAACATTCTTATCTAACGTCGCCTCTCTGTTTTGAGTGTGCTTTTTTAGTGTAAAATGTTATCTCTGTTTTCTTCCAATGGCCTAGACTATCATTTGAGAGCAATTTTCTATTTTGTGAAAATGTGCCAGTAGCGCTTAAGCATTGTCTATTATAAGGCAGTGTAACATTATAGTATACGTGTAGAGAATTTGTCTGCCCAGACGTAGTTTGTTACTTTTTTCTTCGAGTTTCGAGGTAGTATTTTGGTATCCCTTTTTGATTTGAGTTAGGATTTTCGAGTTTGAGTTACAATTTTCGAGTTAAGAGTTACAATTTCGAGTTTCGAGTTGGATTTCGAGTTTCGAGTTGCAATTTTCCGAGTTCGATTTTTCATTTTCGAGTTTCAAACTCGAAAATCCTAACTCGAAACTCGAAATTCGTAACTCGAACAAATTGTAACTCGAAACTCCGGAAAATTGTAACTCGTAAACTCGAAGAAAATTAACACCCAGACGAACCTTAACGACTTGTGCCGAATACTCACGGCACGACACGTATCCCAGTAGTCTGATACCCAGGCCCTATACTCCCGTTTGTGGAAGGGGTCCATTTGACCCGCATCTTTAGCCATGTTCCACATGACTTTCCCAGTGAAATTGGTGCCATACATGAAGGGTCAGAAGACAATAACAAACTGAAGCAATAAAAGTTCAATTCGACAAAAGAAACCTAAATATTAGGGGCAAAACATTTAGAACAAAGTCGCGGCCTCATTTTCCACAACATAATGAATGAAAAAGTTGTTACCAATGTTTCTAGAGGGTCCATTCTACATGAATGCATTATTGTCATTTTGTAATACGTCCATAGTTTTTGGTAGTTGTTTTGTCTGTCGTCTCTAACTTTACCATTGGTTTGGTACAGTGGCGGGATGGAGACATCGGAAAGCAACTGATTGCTATCAGCATGTAAGGATTAACTTAATTTCATATTATACTTATTGTTAATTACATATTTTGTATAATACTTAAACTTGGTGGACAAGGTAGGACCGGAGGGGGGTCCTAGGGTACCCGCATAATTATAATAGTAAAGGGGCATTTCCGTGATTCCCACCTCGCCCCCCCCCCCCAAACTTACCTAAAAAAAGGAAATTTTTCTACCATCTGAACCGTTAGCTGTAGTAACCCGTGTACCTAATCTTATGTGGAAATTCGGTCGCATCTGTAAGAAATTACAATTTTGTATTTTTTTTTTTTTTTTTTAAATTACAGTACAGTGGCCGATGGGGCCGTGGAAAAATGCAATTGCTCATAACACAAACCGCAAGATAGTGATCAACTCAAATTTTGTGAATAAGACCTTTCTCAAGGAGTCTATTAAACAATGAATAAAGGTGCTGAAATCACGAAACTGCACCTTTACGAAGTAATGGATTTTTCGTTTTTTGTTTTCTTTGTTTGTTTTTTTTTTCATGAAAAGATGCGTATCCAAAGTTAGACAAAGGCCAGGAACATGAGTCGAAAAAGTATATCGTTCGTCATAAAACTGACAAAATCAAATTTGGTAAGTGCTAAAAGTCAGTAATACAGTCAGGATACTCGAAAAAAAAGTAGTTTTTGTTATGTTATTATACATAGCTTTAAACCCCGCTCATTGCCAATTCATACGTCATTTTTTTCAACTCCTGTGATTTTCTTCCGACGTGCGCTTTTTCTTCCATCATTCGCGTTATCAGGTTAAATCTTGTCTCAAGTTATCAGCAGTTGATCCAATGCCTGTTCATTATGATTAAGAGTTATTAGACACTCAAAAGGATTTGCTACCTGTGTTGGTACAAATGTCTTAAAAGTTGAAAGCAAACGGTAGTTTTGATATCAATATATTTCAATATAAAAACGTAGGCCGAATTTCCTATTTTGAAACTATAGGACATTTTAAATTTCACATTTTTTTGGGTACCGAAAATCATTCTCAGCTTAATCTTTTCAGTGGGTAAATTTTTGATAGAAAAGCTTTGTCAGAATGTCAGAATTTTCGCATTTTTAGGAGAACCTGTTATTTGAACTCTCTCGTTGCGCCCGTTAACCCACTCATTTCAAACTATTTTTCTCTTTTAATGTTCTTCTCATTAGGGAACGGTTATTATTTTCCGGCGGGATGGATGATTTTAACCTTTTTTTGGCGAAAATTTCGCGTTCCCTTCGCTTTCATTCAAAAGGTTTTTATTCCCTGATTTTAGGAGATTGCATTTTTTCGTAATTTTCCCAGTCAAATTCTCCCTTCCCCTGGCATAAATACTAACCTTCTCCCCTAGGGGTGGCCCCTATGATATCTATGGCTTCCGTATTGGATTAGTTTAATTTTCACATATTATTGTACACTTCGTGCAGAAATTGGACAAATTTTATTGACAAATTGCTGATAGCGGATTTGATGACGTCATTAGTACATTAATTAGGCCGTTTGAATGTTACATTGTAGTATCAATGGAAAGAGAATAACCAAGTTTGGTATCAAAAATCTTGTATGCGTACATCCTAAATTTTATAGGCCGATACTTCTCTCTCTCGAAGGAGGGTTGTTGCCACCCCTTTACATGAAGATCGTCCTATACCATGGACAGTGCTTATTTTGTAGGAACGGGATGCAAAACCTATGCATTGGACAATTACAGCCATGAATCTTTTGGCACCCAGAACAGCGGTTATGGCGGGAAAAATGAAAGTATAACCACGCCTTCGTTAAGTTAACGCATATCAATTGGTACACGCTACATCTATCCCCGGCACCTACCCTTATTTCAAGGAATCTTTTAATTCACGCAGAGTATTTCGTTCTCTTTCAAGATCTTCTTCCAGCTTCATTGTGAGCGAGAAGCTTCGAATATCGTAAGATGGAAAATAGGGGACTCCACTGAGCAGAAGCGGACTAACATGTTGTTGGCGTTAATTTACACCCAATTTCGAATACTAGTTGATCAACAATGTCAATTTTCAGTGCTATCTTTATGTCGACTTTAATTCAGAACGTTTCAATTTGTCGGAACAACATCTTGTTGCGGGGCCATGTAGCTAGGCGATTGAACCAAAGATGGCAGTGCATATCGCCCTATACTATATTGAAATGCAAATACGAGTTAAGGGCACAAAAAAAAAATTATAATTATCTTTCTGTTTTTCTTACTTGATTGTTTGTACAAGGGTAGAACGTTTGGTTAATCGTCATCAGTCACTGGCGCAGCAGCGATCGCAAGTTTCCTCCAGTCACTTCTGCGTTGGGCCAAGTTGGAATAGCCTTTGTTTGGCAACATGTTGTTTGTATCCCCCAAGAGCTTTTGGATTGTTAGGAGAGATAGGATGTTCTCTGTCGGCCCGGGCTCCTCTTGCCATGCCGGCGGTGTGTAAAATCATATAACCTACTACGCTCCCTCTGGCATCCTTAGAATATTACCAAGAAAAGTAAGCTGTTTCAGTCTTACTCGGTTTATAAGAGGCTCCGTACCTGTAGCAGCATAGATTTTGGCATTTGGGACACGATCAATGCGCTTGACGTTCATCATGATTCTGTAGCAACATGTTGCGAAAGAATTTACCTTACTCTCCAAATTGTTTGTCAGCACCCAAGTTTCGCAGCCATACAAAAATACTGTTACGCATGTTGTGTTGAAGAGGCGTACTTTCATTTCGATTGGTATACTTTGACTTCTCCATACGCGCTCCAACTTCCAAAATGCTGACCAGGCAATGGCTTTTCGTCTGTTAAGGTCTTTAGAACTGGAAGCCTCCATACAACCAAGATATTTGACGTGGAGACATGGTTGATGCATCGCCAAACTTTACGCTTTTATGGGTTAAAAAATTTACCTACAACGTGAAACAATATCAACAACACAATTTAACGGGAAAAATAGCTACTTGGTTTTAAGATTAATTTGTAACCAAACGTTGTAGGACAAATATTTAGGCAAGTTTTATGGGCAAATCTTTTATACCTATAAATTGTTTGATTCATGTTGTCTAGGTGTTGGTTGTACAGAGGTAGGACAAAGACGAATAACCACTAAATTAGTCGGTTTGAACGAAGTTCGTCTTTAACTTTCCCTGTGATTCTACGTTTTGCAGTAGTGTGTGACCTCTACTCTATCTATAAACACAAGATGCTCCATTTAAAATCTTGTTGGAAATAAGAACTAAACAATTATCGATACATCAACTCCCTCTCGATTTAGTACTTCTCCAACATTAAATTGACAATTCTTTTTTTAACATATTTCTCTGTTTGGGCTGATTGATGAAAGGGTGGAAGATAGTGTTGTCGCGATAAGAGGAGATATGGTGTTCTCCCCACAATACATTTAGGTACTTAAATTTCAAGATTTGGATGGTTCATTCAGGTACTTTTTGTCCACTTAAATTCATGCTGACAACCAGTGCAAAAATAATTGTAGGAAGAATTGCATTTGCGGGTGAACACTGTACCCCTACTGATAATCCCTAAGTTTCCTTTATACATGTATTTGCGTGAAAGGAATGCCGCGCCTTCATTTGGTTCAGCACAATAACTGTCTGGGAAAGTAGAGTTTCCCTTAGTTACGAAAATTTAGTTTTGGTTGTAAAGTTATGGGTCATTTGGTTGTAAAGTTATGGGTTCATTGAGTGAAGTTATGGGTCATTGGATCGATATAAGAAGAATTCGTATGAAAGTCAATGAAAAACTGCCGTCTGTGTAAGGGATTAATCTGTAGTCTATTTGAACTACCTGTCAGTAACTACTACGGCACATAATTTGATACTCAATAGAGACAAGGTCCAATTTTGAAACCTATCTATACTAAACTCTCTGCCAGAATGTCAGAGTTATTTACGTTCGCCGAGCGTGACGTGCGTCAAACACCAAAGTGAATGCCGATTGGTTTGAAGCTAGGTTGGCCTCCCCATTAGGGCGAAGTTCTAAAGTCAAAACGCACTGACCGGAAGTTGAGTACATATAGGATTTTTTGGATTTTTTTCTAAAATGAAAGATAATATTTGAGTCCCTCCAAAAGTTTTTACAAGGTTTTACACCTATGTTTTCAACATAGGCGGATTAACATAAATTTGAATATTTTTTTAAACACTAGTACTTTTACAAACTTGTTACTCTAACTTAATAGACGGAATATTTTTAAAATGCGACACTTCTTGCACTTTGTAGTCAATATTCACGGAAATCAAAAAGCCATCTGTCATTTGCAAATACATAGCTCTTGGTAGAAATTTGCATAATTATTCCTTCATTTATCGATTTTGTAGAAATACCTCGTATTTTGTCCATAATAAAAAAGTAATTAAATGATTAATGACCTAAGCACTAAATTTCTAAGGTGAGATTTCTAATTTCCTTATGGTTCAAGTTTAATCCCCTTTGACAAATTTGCTCAGAATTTACCAAAATCAAAACACGGTCCACATCATGATTCAAACGCAGGGCACGAGATGCGCAATGGTTAATTGATGAAAAGTACGAGGATGAAGCCACCCTTGACTAATCAATGCTGGTACCCGTCTATTGTGAGTTCGTATACAATGGCAGAACATGTAATTCGTGGATATCCGTGGCGACTTGTGTTTCAGGTTGAATGAAATATTTGTTTTTTTTGGTTAGGTAATGTCTTATCATTGAAAAGATAAGAAAATATTAATCAAGAAAGAAGCTTAATAGGACGATTTTCTTGGTAAAAGAGTAATTTAACATTTTTTAAAACTTAATAACAGTTTATATTTTTCAAACACATGTCACAAATTCCTATAGATTTCTGTAACGGGGTATGCGGCAATCATTTGAAAAAATCAGCTTCGTCGCTTGCAATATATGAGCTATAAACGTTATAATCTATTTCATTGAATTTGTCCATTAAAAAAAAAATTAGGAAATAACTTTTTCCAAGTAAAATTGCAATTGGCAAGGGACTTTGCGTGGACAATTTTCGCATGTTGGTAGACATGTTCTCGTTCGTTAGTTGCAAGTCCAAAATACAGTGGAAGATCGTCTTTAACCAGTTGATAGTTGATTGTTATCCACACCTCGTCAAAACGGAGTTTTCAAATTTGCGACGATTTAAGGAGTACATACACTGTAAAAATGACAACGTAAGTTAGAGGAAAATACGCACAATAGAAGAAGAAAATCTATTGTATTTGGAAAAACCGGAAAAATACTACAATTTTATGTAAACATTCCGACCTATTATGGATAATTTATAAAGGTTAAAAGTGGGCTTTCAAATCCATTAAAAATACAGGTTTCATTCCAATTACCGTATATTTTTCACAACCAAAAATGTTAACTTGATTACATATTTACAACAAATCGTATATTTTGTAGTTTACGCACCTGGACCATTTGTGGATAGGTTACTAAGATAAGTGTTAGTCAGACAATGTTGTATAAGTTCACAGTTCTTACAGTGAAATGATAGCGGACCTCATTGTGAGGAATAGTGGAAGTCCTCAAATGGAGAACTATAGTCTCATGTGTAAAACATCATGGATTTTAGTAAATGATATTCCCTACATAATCACATTTTTTACAGGAACTCACCAAAAATCTAAAAGGTGTGTGTGATTTGATGATTTTAAGAGTATACTATACTATTACAGGATTGTTGGGAGACTTGCTGCAGTAAATACTGTAAAATTAACGATTATTTTTACAGGTAGGTTAAGTCTGATGCAGCTAATTCACACAAGTAAAGTATATAGGTGTTTGTTTTCGTTGCTTTTCTTTCTTTAAAATATTCCTTTATGTGTTTACTTTAAACTACATAAAACGAATGTGAAGACAGACATTGAATATATGAGTAACATGTATAGATTCAGATTTGTTTGTAGTTGAGGAGTTTGATGTATTCATTTTGAAGCTCCAGCAAGGCTTCTTCCTATTTAGAGAAAACACTTTCAACTGAAGGGATTTTCGGAAAGATGTGATTGAAGCCATGTTACAACTCTAAACGTACCGAAATACATATATCGTGTCTAACAACATGATCTAAGTACTTCCATGTTTCTTTTTTCTCTCAGGTACTTGCTGTTATAGGGCATAATTTTAAATTAATTAGATTTGGCTTCCATTTTGAATTTGAAGTATGGACTCAATGTTGAGAGTGCCATGGACTGTTCATTGGTCCTATAGTATATAGTAACTCCATAGTTTGATAATATATGGTTGAATAGATAATATCATTTATAGCTATTTATGGCGCCGCCACTTGGATTTCTCAAAATGCCAAGGATGCCCAGGTGTGGCACCCGAGGGATTCTTATTCTACACACCCTAATCTATCATTTCAGCAAAAAAATGTGTCCAACTTTACGGTCAGGCCTAACTTGGACCATATCTCCCCGGCTATTGGAGCCAATTCAATGTGAGCAAATTAAAAAAAAGAAAATATTTTGTTTTTCACTTTTAAGACATTTCTGAAGCCAAATACTAGTTAGAAATCTATTGAGTGTGATCTATATGAAATCACTATATGCACTATATATGGATGACTTGGAAGTTTGCGTTGCTACCTTTATACATGCATTTTATGGTGGATTAATACCTAAAACTACTCCCTTATTGGCTCACATTATCGAAAACAACACGGTGTGCTATATAAACATTTATACTGAAATTGGTTGATTCAAAGCTTAATCCCAATTTTAGTGCAATAGATTCTGTCGTGCCTGAATCCATCTAAAATGATGACAAGCTCAAGGATCATTTTATTGACCCTTAAAAATGGAAACAATGATTCCAAGCAAAACTCTATCTGTTAAGTTAAAGATTCACTGTAAAAAAACGTGTTTAGAAACAGGTGCGAAGTAATGTACTGTTAAGGAAACCACGGGGGTATCAAGTTTGGTTTGGGTAGGACGTACCGCTGAGAGTCTGGATGAAACCCAAATTTGCCATTCTTTCCTCAAATTTTGAAAATTTAAGCAAATCTGGACATTTGGTTCAGTTTGCCTAAGTTTCCAAAACAATTTTTAGAAAATTTTGGGCTTCCCCCAACCATTGTTATCCAAAAGTTTTCATGAAAAAACGGGGGTCATTATATACCGAATGCCGAAAATGAGACCAATGTCTATGGCACGTCCATGTATGGTCATTTGTGTTGAGAAACACCCCGGGTTAGAAATTAACATGTCACTTGGGGTCCGAATGCCCGAAAAAACACCTACAGGAAAATGAGTGAGTGAATGTTTCGAGATATGTTTTGTATACTGGTTCTTCGGGCCGTATACCATCTACTATGCATGCCAAAGTTTTTAAATATATATGCACTGACCCTTTAGAAAAATGGAAAAATCCAAGTAACTTTAGTTCTTGCGTTAAAGTTTCACTGTAAAAAAACATTGTTTATAAATCGTGGTGCGAAGTAGAAGGCTTAGGTTAATAAACATCTCAAATCTCTAAACAATGGCGTCAAATGCCCTAAACACTACTGCAAATGGAATATTTTTCGATTTACACTTTTTAAGATAGAGTTTAAAGCATGGCAAACTGGTATTTAATTCATGTTTTTACAGTGAAATGATAAGTGACGGACCTATTGAAGATAGCCGTCCTCACATGGAGAACAGTTGACATAGTTCCATGTTTTTAATTGATATCGTGGCTTATTTACATATTGTTCATCCAAAAACTGTTGTTATAATAAATGTAACGCGGATAAACTCCAAAAAACATCGTGAAGAGGTGGTAAATGGGGTAAAAGATACCGCGTTGAATTTTGACTTGTCCAATACGTCAATTCCGTACTTCTTACCAAAAGGGCGAATTTCTTGTATTGATTGAAAATAAAAAAGTACTAGTATTTTAATCAAATTACCAGTAGGGATATGTCATTGTATTTGATGTGCTATAATCACTCTAAAACTGTGCGTAGTAATTTGACAACTTCTTTTTTTCCCCTTATAGGTACAACGGTAAACTAGTAAATGGTAACTACTATTTTATTACTAAACCTTATACATCAATAGATAATAAAATATGTTTAGTTTTAAACATGGTAATAAATTATAGTAGAAGTAAAAAACATGTGTACTTTATTCTAAGCATGATTTTTTTTACATGCACTTAAGATTTTGTATTCTTTAACTCATCTACAAAAATGAAAAACAAACTATTTTTTTTTGTATCATATTATGTCGTCGTGTTTCAACTGTGCATATAGAAAAAAAAGGTTTTTTCTCCACCCAAACTATACGTATTAAAAATTGAAATACTTAAGTGTTTGCTTGAATTCATGTACGTAAATTAAAAAGGTACTGGCAAAGGTTCTAGTACTGTGTTCTAGGATATAAATCATAAGACAGATGAGTTAGTCTTTTCCATTTCGTGACCGACCTCCTTCGCGCAGAATAGAAAGGAGACTGAAATATGAGAGTTTGGCTCCCACGGTCTCAGACCGATACCAGGATAACGTTTACAACGAAAACCCACCTTTTGTCCATCCGCCACATACGAAATGATTTCGTGAAATGGACTTCGTTGATTTTGTTTTGTGGATATTGAACTTGCTCCTTGACATTAATAAGAAAGAATTACAGGCAATTGATACAAGTCTGATTGTGCATTTTCTTGCTCTTCAGTTGTGCCAACCTAAGCCACTGGAATAACCCTTCGGCGTGGGTTTATACAAAATACCTGATTTAAAAACAAAGCTGTTTTAGGTTCTTTTTGGTTCCGGTGAAAAAAAAAACACATATAACGCAATACAAACACCCAAAAAAACAGTCTGTTGACCAAAAACTTACGGCGCCCTATATGCAAAATATGTCGGTGTTCCTTGACTGGCAAAATGTCATTTTCTAATTGCTGTAATAGCGGTATTGTTAGTTAATATCTATATTCCCAGGTGTGGTGGCCCTAAATTTCTGTTAGTATTAAATGCTATTCATATTCGAACTGTACTTTTGCATGGACAGCACACATAAGTACAATTTGAGCTAAGATATTGGGAATATTGCTAGGTCTTTTTTTAACATTCGAATCGTAAATACATCTCAAGCGAGCGATATCAACATCGCTTTTCCACGAGGTTTCACTAGATCACATACTAATGTGTGAATATTATCTTTTTTTTCTTTATTTAACGACCATACTCTTTGTATTGATATAATTATAAATAGGACAACGAATAACTATAGCTGAATTAGTTGACATGTTTTCTATAGGGCGGCACATTTAAATCCTAGGTAACAAAGCATGTTACATCACACCCGGTTTCCCCAGCTGTTGGGCCGACTGCCCGCTGCTGCGTTGTCAAAGTCATAATAGGCCGTCTTTATTACACGTACGCTTTATGATGACAATGGTAGTTAAATTAATTTTTGGAGATCACAGTGGTATTGAGGTACACATGCTGCATTGTCGCATGGCGTATCCTGCTGAGTGAAAACGAATTTTCAACAAATACAAGCCACTATATTTTGCAACGTAACCTCAGTGTTTGTTTGATATCATACTGGCCACCCTGCTGTGGCAGCGTAGTAGATTGGTTCAGAGAAAATGTATTGCAGTCGAAAATTTCCATGTGGTTATGATTGTGACGATTGACATAATAAACAAAAGTTGGTCAAGTTGTCTAAAAAATGAAAATTTGCATTAATTGATTCAAAAATTACACACCTGAAAACACCATTAATCACAAAACAAGGTGTATTAGATACAACATCACTTGCCTTTCAAAATGCAACCAAAATACAACACGAGACAGTATTTATATCGTTATTACACCCGGAAAAAAGAAACATAGATGTAAATAATAAAATCATACTTATTTTATGTTAATTAGGTCAGTTAACTCCTAAACCACTGATGCACAAAATTGTAAAAAACTTGTCCCGCCCCCTTATAGATTGACAATAATTTAGCCAGAAAAAATCCTATATGTACTCCAAATTTGAGGTTTTTGCTTAACGGAGCGACTGTAGGCCTCAGATCTGCGCCCCTAATTGGTTAATTGCGTATGAGGTTACTCCATAGTCTCAGCCCCTTTTATGCAGATATTGCGGCTGAGCGCGTTGCGACCTCTGAAAAATATTCTGGCCGCAGCGACTTAGTTTCCACAGCAGCGGGCTAGCTTAGTTATGTGAAGGTATTGAAAGAGTAACAAAGGGGCTGGAATAAAGGGCCCCCCCCAAAATTAGTTCGTTTCACAACAAACCTGAAGATCGGTGGTTCTGTGAGACAGAGACTGCGATATCTTCCTTTCCTTTATCAACGAATCTGCCGTTACTATACATTCAATTAAAAAACACGTTTCTCACTTTGTCTTAGCTTAATATATCATTTGTTTCAAGTGTAGTGATAGTCAGCAAAATGTCTACAGCTCCAGGAATCCTTATCAATTGACACATTCATGTCATATTTTTAATTTGACCCACATAAAGGAGTCAGACAATTATTGGTGGCGCTAGTCTTGTGGACTGGAGCCATATGACACAAATAGAACAAACAGGGAAATAGTTCATTTTCAGACGCAAACCGGTGTTTCTGTTTATGATCAACCAGAAATACTGGAAAAGGGGTAAAAAGGTAAACTGTGCATGTAGTAAGCTATCTACCAAAAAGACGTTGGCAACGAAAACGCCACCAAGTTGTTGAAAAAGAGTTAGACGCGCCATATAAAGTTTACTTAAATGTCAAGAGAGCACAAAGTATACTCATGTGCGTCTGCCCCATATTGGCAAACTTGGTCCCACTTATTTATTCGAATTATTTTTAGAACATCATGGTAAATTCATTAAGCACCAGATCACAGACGAATTGTTGATGTAATAATTCCAAATTGCATTGTGTTCTGTTAAGGTATAATTAGCGTGAGTTTGGGAATAGTATTCCTATTCTTGTGTTTAAGACAGTCGTGTTCCGACTTGAAATACTTTGCAAGTCATAATGCTTAGTTTTGTTGTTTTTGTGTTTTGTTTCTGCTTGATTTCTGTTGTTGTTTTTAATTCAACGATCAGAGACCGTTCGATTGCGGATCCGTCGGAACTATGTATTCAATATACGGATTAAAGTCCAACTCGTTTGTAACAACATCCACGTGGCGGCAATTCTTTTTCCCGTCGGAAAATGTGTGTTCAGACAGTCGGACACTTGTTTCTGGAAGGTTATGTTGGTTACAGGGGGGGGGGCAGCACCAAAGTAATGCAATAAAGTTGGGGGAAGGGTTATTTGTGGGTGCCCTTAGAAAACATAGTAGGAAATATCCCTAAAAGTTCGTTTTTTGGGGGGTGACCATTTTCTTTAAACACAGATACCCAGTGATGAAAATTGGCACAGAGAAAGAAGAAGAAATTTAAGGAGGATTTATCTGGCGCTCACCAGGTTAGTAGCACCAACTAGAAATTTTTAGTAAAAAACATGATTATTTTGAATTGCGCCCGCGTTTTTCAAAAATCCCTCAAATGAACAAAAGCAATTTAAAATTTCGCCGTTTGCCTACTTCCTTCTACTAGTGTTACAAACACCATCGCACAATTCACAAAGTACGAGACAATCGATCGTTGTGATTTCAGCTGTATCAGAGCCCTGGAATTCCCTAATTTGACGACACGGCTTTTGTGGATCAGAGTTCCTGCACGGTGTTTTATAGCGAAGCCCGGGGGCTATGAGATTAAGTCTCGGGCTATCGCGGGGGGTTTTCCGACGCAAAAACCTTGTCGGAGGTATAAAAAGTTTAAAATACTTCATTACTGACCTCCTAGTGGTATTATTCCGATTCCCTGTGTGTTATTATCACGAATATATAATATTAGGACAAAAAATAAACAATAATGAGGTATTATGAAAACAGTTTTAAAAGTTTTAATGTAAGAATTGAGATAAAGGCAATTTTAGTATACTCAGGGCCTTCAATTTTCTTTCATTTTGCGCCGGTTATTGACGCCAAACATCCTTGTAAGTACACTGACATAAACTGCACATCCGTTACAAATAAGAATTAGTGACATTTGATTACCGGATTTGTAAGTCAAGGTGAGTAAATGCCAGTTTAAAAATGCGGGAGGACCCCGTAATAGCTATTTAGTAATGCTATGACCTAGTACACGGCCACAACAAAATATGGAGTGTGGCAGAGGATGTTTACGGCAATCACGTGAACGTGGGAATGGATGTACAGAGAATTCGATTCAAAGGTGCACCCATTCCCGGCCAGAGCTACCTAAAGCAATGTTTCAATCTACGATCAAGAAAAAACTTGCAAGAATTCATTCTCGATACTTGGCCTAAAATGATAGTAAATATAGCTGGGCCGCTGGCGGATAGCTGGCCGCGGCGCGATTGTGTGTGTTGGGGGTGAAGAATTGATGAGCTGAGCCCGAGGTTGCTACACTATCACCCCGCTACCGATATCCCATGTATTGCGTTGTAGGAGATCACGGGCAATGTAATTTTAGTAGTATGGAATTTCAATATTGTGTTTTAAAATTCAGTGTGAAAATTTCCATTGCACACATACGCAATCATTGTCATTGAGTGTTGAAATGCATCGTGCATGGCGGGCGTTACGTGGGTGTGTGGTACAAGAACCAGTCATGTGCAAGTTGAGAGTTTGAGTCTGAACTTGGCTAGCCATGCATGAGAAATACGTTCGGATTCGGCATCTGACATGTCAATGCATCGCGCTTGTAATGATTGTTTCCTATAAGGGCGCCACTGGC
The DNA here is from genome assembly GCA_023653785.1 of Ophioderma brevispina. NCBI lineage: Eukaryota > Metazoa > Echinodermata > Ophiuroidea > Amphilepidida > Ophiodermatidae > Ophioderma > Ophioderma brevispina. The sequence goes on from JAMKCH010015719.1 coordinate 49,714, forward strand.
CCCGAAATATGGTAGGAACTTGGCAGTCAGTAATTGGTGTTTTAAACTTTTTTTAATTTGGAATTTAATAACCCATTTTGTTCATTGAACAGACGATGCCAGCGAGACTGCAGATATCAAAACATTATCGGGGCCTGCCCACTTGGTTACCACGAGCTGTAACACGCATTGGCGCAAAAAGTCAGGATAGATGTGTTGGTGTTGCACGGTCGTCTCAGCCCCGACTAATCGAAAATACGGCCCCACCCCCCCCCCGGTTGGTTATGAGTTCTGTAGTAGAGTTCATGTATGTTTCTGGGTATGTTTTTTGTAACAGTCTTTCGGTGAGATACTATGGTAGGAAGCACAGTACTAAACACCATAGAAAGGTTCCCGCTGCTCTGGTTACCGCAATTACCTCACATGAAGAGGAACTCTTTTGAACTCAATATTATTACATCAGCACCTCTAGCATTTAAAACTATATATTTATGCTGTATGGAGGTTGACGGTGGGAAACGGCAATGCATTTTCTTTTGCATTGCAGAAGAAATGGGACCAAGTTTGCCAATGGGGCAGTCGTACTTGAGTATACTTGGTGGTCTCTTTACATATGGCTCGTACTCTTTTTTAAAACTTGGTGGCCTTTTACGTTGACAACGTCTTTTTGGTAGATTTCCTTTATTTTTTGAACATCGAATAGCTGTGCAAATTGCAGTTGGTCAATTTGCAAGAAAATCCTGTTTCCATGAACAGTTATAAATACACTTTAGTTCAATGTGTGTGATTATTCAATATACGTGATGTGTTGTTTAAGTAAAGCAAAGTGTTTTAGGAAGTATTGAACAATGTTTCTGATTACAGTTTTTGAAGTCCAGTTGTTGTTTTTTCTAGGTATATTCATGTAATTGATTTGGCTGCCTATACTGCTCTTAAACATAGATAATAAAATGAAGAGCTTAAAGTCTATGGCCATGGGCTATCAAATTGAGATTTTATAAAATTTATTATAAATGGAACATAAAACTTTTAGTGCTTTTTTTTGACGTTTTTATCTTCTTCTTCAGTTACTGAGATATTCAGATTTTAAAGTTTCTGCAATTTTTTTGAAAAAAAATAAAAAAAATAGAGAATTAAAAAGAGCATGAAATTGTGGAATGTATTTTTGTACCTTTTGGTGATATTACGCTGCTATTTTACATTTTAAAAGAAAAGAATGAGTTACTGTTTGCATTTAGTTTAGTAAGTCGTATCTTACTAAGATGACACGTAGCAATTCTATCACCAACACTGCAAAACAGTGTTTAGAAACGTGGTGCAAATTAGTGTTTAGGTATTAAACATGTCAAATCTCTAAATGCTTGGTTTCAAATCTCTAAACACTCAATGACAACTGCCTAAAAATGTTTAGAATTTAAACATGTTTAGATATAAGGTGTTTAGATATTAAACAGATATTTTACAATGTTTAGAAACGTGGTGCAAAACAGTGTTTAGAAAGATGTTTAATTTCTAATCACTGTTTTTGCAGTGACCGTTACAATTAGGGAAACCTCCTTTTTTTTTTTTTTTTTTTTTTTGTGTTTCTCAAAGCCCTAAGGCTCAAATTTATTGATTTCAAAACACACAAATAACAAATAAATACAACATACAGATTAAGACACATGAAAATGGCAGAGGGAGATTTAGCAATTCAATTAGCATCAAGTTCCATCACCGAGAACACCAATTGGACAATGCACATCATTCATGTTAATAATCTAAAAAAGAGCCAAATCATGGCCTGAATCAAAAAAGACTATTTATTATTTTAAAGACCGCGAATTAAATTTCATGATTGCAAACATTTCCATCACTTGAAAATTTGGATTTATTTTAATTACAAAATTCGTCAAATGACCAATCAACAAATGATTAATATGTCCAAAAACTCGTAATTTCCGTGCCCCACAAAACCAGCTCCAGCCATCTGATAAGGCCAAAGCCATCTTTAATTAGTTAATTAATGTCACTTGACAAAAAAAATGCCCATAATTAACCTATCATCTCAAAACATTAATCCAGAGGCAATGAAATTATTTGCAATCATGAAAACTAATTTAAAACATGAGAGTGATATCATCCAGCACAGCTAACACGCCTCCAGCACCGAAGTACACATTATGAATGATAAAATTAATTTACATGACCAATTCTCAATCAAACAAGACACCCCCTGACCAATCAATATTCTCGGTGATTAAATAATAAATGAGTGATGTTATCATACCATGAATCTCAACTTATCAACTTTTACACCCAAAGGGTGTCAAAAGAGGCGTGACGGTCTGTCTTCTTCAAGCAAAACAACTATTAATATATCGAGGGCTGAGAATCAGAAGGACGCAACTCAACACCAAAAGAAACATCAAAGAACCTCCCCAATTCCGCTGCAAAACTGCCCCCGAAAAATGCGATGTTCAACATCCCCTGCCAAGCAAATCCACTCACCACACAAAATGCACACACATGCCAAAACTCACACAAGGCACTGCAAGCAAACATCACACAAACAAAGAACAAATTTAAATCATGAACAGCAGAATTAAAGAAATTCCCCAATCCCACTCCATTGCTGAGTCACGTCCCCCCGATCGTCAACCCTCGATATATACTTTTATGCTAAAATATTGACTACCAAATTCAGAAGTATAAAAAATTGCACACCACATGCTTATTCATTTCCCATGCAGAACTAAAATTGCATGTTCGGCCAGATCACCGAAAAACCCGAAACTTTCACTCATAATTTTAAATATACATTAAGAGAGAATAAAAAAGGATTAACACTTTTACGGCCAAATGGTTCACAAAAGTGCACAAGATATATTAATATCTCACTTTTGGGCATACAAAAAATCCAGTCCAGGCTGACAGTTATTATTACACAATCCAAGCCCTTTGAAAAGCCACAACAAAACAAGGATACACAGAACAGCTTACTGCCCATGAATTCCATACCACTACAAACTGTTGCCCGCCACAGCCCACAAAGGGATAGTGGCAGGCAGCACCCAAACTTGGATTATGGTATTAACCGCCAACCTAGATCCAGAAACAAAAACATGTAGTAATAACTATACACTAAGGCTGATGTCCAAACTTAGTAATCAGTAAAGGTGTTAGCTGTTATGACTACCCCAAAATCTCATCTACCATACACAACCCTGCCTTGCAAGGTATGCATGTATACACTAGTACAATGCACTAAAAATATAACTTTTTTTATTTGCACTAAATTTCTAACTACCTTAACAGCAAGAAATTCATATCTAAGTGCCCTATAGCCAAACATTGTGAATTACAGACATGCCTCAAGTACATAAATATCACACCAACTCTTTTCAAGTGACATGTACATCCAGAATCATTTTATTTGGGAGACCAATCTAATTGATATTTTACCTGTTATAAACCAAGGAAAATGGTGGGGTCACACTGCTTTGCACCAATTCCAAAAACACATTTTGTTCTTAACACATATGTTGGAGAGGGGAACAAATTACATTTACATACATATTCCAGTTGGTGCCCATTTTTTTAAATGGAAATCCAACTTCCCTTTCTGTTCAGCCAAACTCCTCTCCAATCTGGCTGTATCCTTCACCAAAATATTATAAACACTGACAGAGAGAGAAGATTCCTTATACTTGCTCAAACTAATATATCTTCGGGCAATCAAAAGTAGCTGGTTCTTAATTTCCCAATTCTCAATATTAGGGTTTGTAACACCAAATAACTTTTCCAAATTTGAAAGATCGCTAAAAAGGACATTCCATCTCCCTTTGAACTCATTCCAAAATTTAACAACTTCTGAACAATCAATAAAAATATGATTTAGGGTCTCAATATGTAACTTGCATCTAGTGCATTTTGGACTCTCTAACAAACCAATTTTGTAGAGCCATTTGTTGGTAGGAAAGATAAAGTGATTAATTCTGAATTGAAGCCATCGAAGCCTACCATCAATAGTTGCTTTCCATGGTAACACAAACAAATTCCTATGCTCTGATACATCAATACCATACTTGTTCCTTATAATGATCGAACATTTTGGCTCAGTTCTAGTTTTCTGCATCAAATGTTTATAAAGAACCTTTGACTTAACTATACCAATAGGAACAAATGTATTTAATTGAATACAACCAATATCAACATTCTGGTCACCATTTTGAGTTTTGTTGGCATTTGACATTTCCCTACGCCATGCTCTAGGAATGGCCTGAATAATGCCGTACCCGTTAATAAAATCAATATTCGTACATTGTGTAATACCTAAAGTATACAAGGCCTTTGTTCTACCTTGTACATCAAACAAATCGCCAATTCTAAAAATACCAGCTTTAACAAAGCGCTTATTAAACACTGATTTATTACAGACCAAAACGTCACTATTATTCCATATAATCTGATTCACTACCTATCATTACTATCATTACTAGTTTCAGGTTTACTATAAGTTAATTCTGACCACACATTAAGAACAGATGCATAAAATTGAGGAATATGGCCTAATAATTTCTTTATGTCAAAATTACACTTCAATAACAGCTCCAAACCACCAATTTTAGCAAGATAGTGGTCCAAAATAACTTTCCAACCAGCCTGTACACCAAAGAAATATCTTTTCAACCACATTACTTGCTGTGATTTAATACGAGCAAAAATATCTATCATCTTGAGGCCACCCTCATCATAATCAGCTTTAAGTTCACTTCTTTTAACTCGATCCGGGCCATTCCAAATAAATTGATGCACAATAGCATTAATTTTCTTTTGGATTGCAATCGGGGTAAAAATCATACTAGTAATGTATAACAATTTAGATAAGCCAAAAAACCTTTGTAATAAGAATTTTCCCAATCACCGTAAGGTCTCTAGTTTTCCACATTGACAAGATTTGATTCAGGGAAGTTATCTTATCACCAAAATTCCTAGCATAAGCAAAACTCTCATTATATGAAAACACAATACCCAAAACTTTGATGTTATCCGTCCAAATTAGATTAAGGGGCTTATGCTTTGATTCCCTTACGCTCCCCAACCACATAGCTTCAGTTTTATCGACGTTAACTCTTAAGGATGAACAAAAATAAAATCATCCAATACTTTTAAAATCTTATTAGCCGATTCAATATCATTTAGGAAGCATGTGAGATCATCTGCATAACAAGAAAACTTTATATTCATATCCTTATTAATTTGAATACCTTTTATAGTAGTATCATCTCTTATATTAATCAATAGCACCTCCATAGCCACCACAAATAAAATACAACTAAGGGGGTCACCCTGCCTAACTCCACGATTGATACTAAAATACCCTGTTGAGAAACCTCCTGTTAATTTCTACGATAAGCTGATAAATTTATAAAGATGCCACTCAGCATCACTCAAAAAACCTTTTAATTGGTGATAACCCTTGGAAAAGTACGTAAAAGAACACTGAAAAGCCCAACCCGGGCTGAAAATAACGAAAAATACTAAATTCGGCAAGCAGAAACCTTGTATCCATGCACGGTTTCCCCTGCAAAGTGGCATCTCTGCAAAAATATGGACATTACAGTACCATAATGCATTGGCAGGAAAATTCGAATTCAATTTATATGAAATACCTGTAAAAATCTTATGCAACCACAAAGTGTACGCAACCCGGTCTAGCAAGAGGACATCTTTTTGTAAGAGAACATAATTATTATATACTTATTCCAATTGTCTGCAGAATAAAAGTCTACACGTGACTCACATGCGCAAGGAATGCGTGAATAATATGAACGGTGCCACTGATTACGAGGTTGTTTACGATGGTTCAGTATTAAATAAAAATCTCAATAAAAAATCAGTACTTTTAGTACTTAAATTTCGACTTTATATCATGAAATTTGTCCTCTCTGCTAAAAAGAATGATAGCACTAACTGAGACTTACTATATTAGGGCGAATCATATTCCCTTGAAATCACCGCGAAAAGTACTTTAATGACAGTTGTGATGTAAAGATCGCAAAACATATAGTTTGTATTTCAGTGAAATATGATGTAATACATGCCTATATGACATTAAATTATCCGATTGTGCCGTTATTGTGGGGAGGAAAGGCCGCTTTCGTAGCGAGGTATGGGCTTCGATGTAGGATGAAGCATTTATAAAACCAAATGCATTTCCATTATAACTCTGCCGAAATTTTACACTTGTTTGATTAGACCTTCTGTTCTGTCCTTATTCGCATTCCCCTCAATTCCTCCATTCCCCCTGGCGCAAATAATGACCCTGCCCTTTTTTTTTTTTTTTTTTTTTGTCTACACGTGACTCACATGCGCAAGGAATGCGTGAATAATATGAACGGTGCCACTGATTACGAGGTTGTTTACGATGGTTCAGTATTAAATAAAAATCTCAATAAAAAATCAGTACTTTTAGTACTTAAATTTCGACTTTATATCATGAAATTTGTCCTCTCTGCTAAAAAGAATGATAGCACTAACTGAGACTTACTATATTAGGGCGAATCATATTCCCTTGAAATCACCGCGAAAAGTTGAAAAGAATTGTATTATGAATCTACTGTTTTCATCAGAGAAGAGACGTTTCCCTGTGATATTACTTGCTATAGGTATGAGGAATATATTTTGGTTCAAATTGGTGAAAATCACCGGATCATTTTAATAATTTTGTCTCATTTTCCGTCCACAGTAGCACTTTTAGTCTGTTTTTACGAAATACTTCAAAGACATTTTTATTGTTATGAACATTCATTTCAATGTAAAATGGAACTGACAAATTTGACGTTTTCTGATAGTACTAGGCAGTTCAGTTACCTATTACGTAATCGGTGACCGATCTACTGCACTGAACGTGTGTGTGAGTGGTGCGTAGAGAACAAACACATTCTACAGAAATCATCAATTTAATTCAAAATAATGCTAATCCCAATGTCATTCCCACTCAAATATGTTGTTGCAGCATATCTTCCCTCTAACATTCTAAAATGGAATCAAAAAATAAGATGTAGGTTGGTAGCTATCGCGTGAGATACTTTGATAAGTCATCTCACAAAATGAGCAAGTTTTCGAGCACCTTTCAAAGCCCCATTGGAAACGCATGGTAAACATAGACCACGCCGCTTGGCACCACTTTTGATGACTTTAGCATTTAAGTTGACTAACGGTGACTGACGAAATGTGTAAATCCGAGCGTTGTGACTGGTTACAGGCCTTCAGAGTGTGAGTTTTTGGAAAGTTCTGATGACAAGCTACAGCTGGGTGTTTGTTGATTGCAAATCAGATGTGTGGTTGCTGAGATATGGATTTTTGAAAAATTCGCGATTTTGCTTCTCCACAACGAAAATATTTCCAGAAAATCAACAAGATATGCTAGCTTACATATTGATCAAAGAATTTATGTATTTTTTACAAAGCAATTTGATCACTAACAGTGCTCGGAAAAGAAGACTAATATGAATAATGCGTAAAGTGCCACCAAGAAACCAGCTTGCACGCCAAACTTGATGCTTGAAATGGCAACACTATTGCGACATGTGGCGCTCACGTGGCGGCGCTGTACTTTAATGACAGTTGTGATGTAAAGATCGCAAAACATATAGTTTGTATTTCAGTGAAATATGATGTAATACATGCCTATATGACATTAAATTATCCGATTGTGCCGTTATTGTGGGGAGGAAAGGCCGCTTTCGTAGCGAGGTATGGGCTTCGATGTAGGATGAAGCATTTATAAAACCAAATGCATTTCCATTATAACTCTGCCGAAATTTTACACTTGTTTGATTAGACCTTCTGTTCTGTCCTTATTCGCATTCCCCTCAATTCCTCCATTCCCCCTGGCGCAAATAATGACCCTGCCCTTAGTTAATTTTCACGGGGGGCACTCCCACAAGAAAATCCATAGGGGTGTAAGGCTAGCGATTTCAAACCCGGAGGCATTCGGTAACATGAAAAAATAGAGGTCTTTGGGTGAGAGACAGCCAAATTGTCAATAAATAGGTGTTATTTGGACAAAAAAAAAAATATGCTAAATTATAAAAAAAAAAGTCGAAATTTTCAAAAAGTAGGGTTATTTTGGTGTCAAAATTCTCCAAAAAATAGGGGCCTTTGGGTGAGAGTGGCAAACCTTTAAAATATGGCATCTTTGGGGGACAATGATGCTAAAATTGGGGGTCTAATCAGCCTTATATACATTTTGCGCATTTTGATAAAAATATGTAAATTAGGTCATGAAATAAATTTTTAACTCATTATGTACAAAGTTGTGTTTGTACAGGTAGGAAGAAAAAACGCATGAAAATTACAGATTGATAGCTTGTAAACTTCCTACAAAATGCCAAATTTAATAAAAAATCTCAAATATGCTCATTTTTTGCAACAATATGCAATTAGGCGGCCTCAATGTAATTTGATACAACTCACTCACTTCATAGTTGTGTTGGTAAAGGTTTGAAGGGGAAACCATAAAAATTTCAGACTGATAGCTTGTAAACTTCTCACAAAATGCAAGAAAATAACAAAACTCTTAAATTTTTCACATTTTTTGTTAAAATAATTATGTTTATTAGGCCAATTTAAGAGCATTAATTAGGCTCATTTGGTTCATAATTATGTTTGTTTATGCTCATAGAAAAATTCCTGAAATTTTCAGATTGTTTGCATTGTGATTTCAAAAAAATGCAAATTTTGCTCATTTTTGGTCAAAATATGCTAATTAGGGTAAAGTAAGGCTATCGAATAGACTCTGTTGCTGCAAAATTCTGTATATGAGTGTATTAAGAGAAAATCCTGCAAGTTGCAGAATGATATTGTGTAAGTTTTTCTTAAAGTACATCTATATTAAGAAATGGTTATTTTCCTTTTCATTGAAAAACATAAATTTAAACATTTTTCCTCAAAATTATTCTAATTAGTTGGTAAATGGAGAGATAAATACTTGTAATGTTATGTAATCTGTAGGAACATATATCAGGAACATAACCTAAAAAATCAAGTGTATCCCTTTTATCGCTTAGATTCTGTACATATTTCTGTGTTGAAAGAGGACACTACCATGGTGCCATGGCAAAATAAAGAAAATAAAAGACTTGACCTTTGACACTTGTTCTCCAAATGACTGTTATGTACGAGTACAAAAATTTGAATAAGTCTGCAACGGAATGTCCGATTTCAAAAATTCGAAGTGTTCTGAGTTGCTGAAGAGTCTCTCTTTCACACACAATACATTTTAAACCCACGGATGCAAACACTTATTTTCACCTGAACTGCCTAATAGTACCTGAATACTAAAAATTACTAATATACTAAATATTAAGAAAGATTTGGCCAATAGCCATGTTTCAACCTTCTTGTACAATTTTATTATTATTCTTCCATTCCGTTTCTATGGTCAGGGTGAGTGTTAGCCTACACACACAATTAAAGATAATGATCACCAGCATAATATTAATATTCCGAAAGTAGTGGGCCACAGCCGGGCTCGAACTGACAACAACAGACAATCCAAAAGTAGATCAATAATGACTATCATGGCTTAGACCGCTGCGCCCCGCAGGAAGCTTTAATTTTAAACACGCGCTTTGTTTGCAATTTTGAACATTTATTTATTCACCATGCCATTATCTCAAATACATGAACAAAACATTGAGGTATTACACAAAGTTAAGGACATGGGTTGAAGGTGTCACTCGAAAGGCCAAGAAACGGCCAAAAAGTGAGTGACCCCTACCAAAGAAGTTTTTACTTCTACAAAACAAAAATATATACATGTAACCCGATAACCACAATATTACTTAACGCGGGGGGAAACATTGAAACATTACTCCAACAAAACTATGATACTGTCCTTTTAACCCCTGTTAGATTTGAATTGATCCAGTGTTGCTGTGTTTTTAGATTAGTATTTTAATTACTCCATAACCTTAGGACCTGTGATCTGATTTGATCAATTTCGGTTTTGTTTTGACGAGTTTAAATTATCAGCATTTCTCAGAGAATACGGTTGGATGTTTTTTAAGGAAGTAATCATTAAAATACGTTGGCAGGTTAGCCATAGTACTACTTGAACATAAATAATGGCAAGATTGTATGATACAGATCAATAAAACTTGAGGACTTCAGATTACTGAACAATGGTCTAGTATGGGCTATAAAATTGAGATTTTATTTGAATATTTCTTACAGCTCTTTTTTTTGCAATTTGAGTAACTATCCAGATATATTGATAAGTAACTTCCCCATGCAAAGGAAATCCCATACGATATATAAAGGTAGAACATTGAGCAATAAATACTAAGTTAAAAGCTTTAGGAACAAAATATTTGAGCTTCTAGGAGACCATACCTGAAATAATATTAGATACTGCTTCAATGTGATACTTAAATGACAGATTCTCACATCATACTGATACCTAAGAACTTCACCTTATTTACTATGGAGAGACTTTGCCATCCAGAATAACACTTGGTATTGGCCTTTTAAAGTTAAAGGTTTTTGAGGGTTCATGATCATAGTTGGTTTTGTCAACATTAATTGATATCTTGTTTGCCTTAAAAACCATTTTACTACGTTTTTGAGTTCCATATTCACCATTTTATTTGACTATCCAAGTCTTTGTGAGATATAGATTGTTGTGTCCATCTGCAGTACATACAAAATTACGAATTGACGATTTAATAATATCAAGTAATATACAAGATAATAAAAACACCAAGATAGACCCCTGTGGACCACCACAAGTGACTTGTTAATATCAGATTTAGCTGAGTTAATCGTGAACGTACTGAAACCTTAGGTCGCTTTTCAACCATTTCACTGTAATCCTCTGAAACCATAATTTTTCAGTTTAATTGAAGCAAAATCTCCTGGTTGATCGTGTCAAGGCCTTAGATAAGTCAAATAAATACCCAACTAGTTTCAGTTATTTTCAACCCCGGGTAACCATATCAAGTAAATTAATGATGGCCTTTTCTTTGAATGATTTTCGGTCTAAGCCAAATTGTTTGCTAGTATATTCTATATTTGTCAAGTAACTGACAAGCACCTATTAAAAACCAAAACGCTCTCAATTTTAAAAACAAAGGTAAAAATAAGATAGGGGATCGATAATAAGAATATAATTGAACTTGTCCTTTTTATAGATCGAACGACCCTTAGCAATTTTGGAAGATCCTAGGAACTACACCCTTCATAATTGGAAGAATTGAAACTGGTAGGTAAGCTTTACTTATTTTCATTTGCTAGCTTTTTTACCAGGTAATTGGTTATTCCATCGTGTCCAGGAACTTTTGTTAGGATCAAGTTTGCTTATATTTTGGTTCAACACATCCTTTTTCACCAATAGGTGTGAGAAAGTACTAGTTCGTACAGGATCTGATAATTTCTTTCTTCATAATTTTTGTCCACCATATTCGTTCTCTATATGTTTGGCAACATTGGAACCTAATATTTACAAAAATTGTTGAAGTCATTCACATTCAATGTAAGGATCATATTTGTTTCACCATCATCACTTTTAAAGAGAGGTTGGACTGATTCTTCTTGGTACGGCCTAAGCAGTTTTGTTTATTGTTTTTTGCCAGTCCTCTTTCCTGTTGTTTTATGTTTCTTCTTGAATTTGTCTTGATAATAACAACAACGTTTTGGCCTTACTTATGAGACTGTGTAATTTGGTTTCTTGAATGTTTTGTATTTGTTTTAAATCGTCATCATTATTATGTTTGTTTATAACTTGTGTAAATTGTTTTTTTTTTGTTATCACTTTTAAGTCCATCCGCTTTGAAATCCAAGGACACATAGGATCACGTTTTTTCTTTTTAGTACATTTTCTAAGCGGATGCATTCGTCCACCAATTCGTTAACCAAATGTAAATAAAACTTTGTAATCATCATTTACCATCATACCTATTAGAATATTGTCCCAATCAGTGGCACGTGAGTTTTTCTTTCAAGTGATTTACGTTACTATCAGTGTCTTTCCTCTGAAAAGATTGGCCATCATTGCATATTGTTTTTTAATCACAAAACCAGATGATAAGATATTTTGCCAATGATTACTTGTTCTTTTATTAATATCGCTGAAGAAACAATTCTAATTATTAGCTCATATATTATCATCAAAGTTGCAACTGTGAGCAGTAATTCGAGTTGGGTTTGGGTTATAGTTTTGTAAGAGTGAGTGCGATAAAATTTAAATTAAGGTACTCATGGGTTTTGTCTATGAATCTCCTCTTTTAAATAATCTAAAGTCCTATATTACAGTCCCCCATATGTATCCAATTTTTGTCCTCATTCATATATTCCAAATTGTGCTAACCCTTCTCGAAAATGATCAATTGATGTTTAGACCTGTATATAACACCTACTAATTATATTTTTCTATTTGTTGGTTAATTTCAATAAAAGCAGGAATTCGTAATAAATTTGTTGATTTGTTTAGGTCTTTCCTGGTTTTGTAGTCAAAACTGTTTCGGGTACATAAAGACCCACAACCACCTTTGTCACGATATGCTCTGTTTGTGTAGTCAAAATTAAATCCAGGTAAATTGTAAACTGACTGTTGTGCTTAGCCTTTAAAAGTGAGTCTCTTATCGGCCAATGATAGTAAAAACATGAGATAGTCTTTTAGGCCTTCTGGTCTAAAACACACCAATCACCTTATCAAATTTTTTTGCAAACATTCGATATGTAATATTACTTGTTGTAAAATTGTCATTTAACAGATTTCGTTCTTGCTATTTGGTCAGGTGTTAAATGTTTGGTTGATATTTCAGGTCATTATTGGCTTCTCCAATCATTTTATGATTCTCGTATCTTCTCAGCGTGTCAAAACATATCCCCCCTCATATTTTTGGAAATTATGATATCATTCGAATTTAGACTCATTTTCTTTCTTTAGTTGACATCATTGCCAAGTGTTGTTTCATTGATTCTATGCGTATTATCCTTATTAACATCGCAATTGAATTTTTTTTAGCTTAATCACGATTTTTTAAGAAACATTTGGTATCAGTATACAACACACACACTAATACAACTAAAAATGAATTCTACAAAATTAAAAAAACCCCAATTAACACAAGTACATATACATATATCGTAGAGAACCAACCGAAACACAATAAAAATCATAATTGTCCATGTGCAAGACCAGATTTTTCTTTAGTTTATCATGGAAATATGATCATGTGGGTAACATATCTTGTTACTGATTTTTTTTTGTCGTAGGACATGGCCACACCCATCCAAACTAAAATGACGAACCGCGTACTCTAACACGCAAGGAAGGTACAGAGAGCTTACAGAGCACTACACCAACAGTGCCCCCGGGATGCGATTTTTTTCCCGTCGAAGTTACGTAATGAACCACAACGTATGTCCAGTTCACCATGTCAAACTCCAAAACAAAATAATTTTACAGAGGAATTAAGCAGAGTGGGGGGTTCGAACCTACGACAAACAGCCGATTAAGAATAAGGCTTGACTAGACTAGCAGGGATATGTTGCCGTTGTTGGTTATTTCAACCCAACATAACCTTAACTCGTGCGCATATAAATGGTCAATATCAATTAGTGCCTGCGGCTTATTAAGGATGATACTGTAATATTTCACCCAACATAACCCTTACTCGTGCGCATATAATGGTCAGATCAATTAGTGCCGGCGGCTGTTACAGATGATGCTGTAAATACGTGCAGTGTAACTACGGAAAAAATCGCCCCGAGACGATGCCCAAATGGAGACACTGTGATAATTGACCAATAGTATTTAAAAGTTCAATTCAGTTCAGTTCGCATTTTGCAAATCATGACCAATAAACCGTAGCATAATTTAAATATTAAACCTCTCTCTATTGTGTTAAATAATGGAATTATCCTTATAAATGACCGTTTGAAAGCATTTCTAACTCGTCGTTTCCGTTTCCTTAAATCATATCTTACTCATGAAATGTGTCATATAAACCTCTTATGGTTGAAATACATGCTATATGCTTTTGTATTACGAGTAGTTAAGCGATTGTTAAAGATACTCCCACCTAGTGATTTTACTCGTCAAACAAAGGGAAGTTGTTTCTGTTAATATACTCACGGTGTGTGTCGCTTGTATCAGGGATGTTCTAATGCTTTTTTCGGGTTGTTTTATTTAAAACTTGGTTGACACACTACCGTGTGTCTTAATTTATGAAAACAAAATTGAACAAATGATAATAGTATTACTAAGGCATAGGGAGATCAATAATATGGCATACAATGATCATGCGAAAAATATAGTAAAAAGGGGAACCAACAGTATGATTAAAATTATACAGTTATGAGAAAAAAAGGCGACTGGTACACTTGGTTGAAATAAATGTAGCACGCTGCACAGTCAAACAAGGCAGATCACAAGGGAAGACAGAATTGGGGCGAATTGTTATATGTGAGAGTAAACCCATGATTAATCCAAACATAACAATCTGTGCAGTGAGCTAGTATTTATGAGTCAAATTATGCACGATATACCGGTGTGAAAGCAGATATAGTCCGGCGGGGCCACAGTCCGGGGCTCCATAGACGATAACGGAATAAAGTGTGGAACTAATGTTGCGTGAAGAGTCAACTGAATCGATTGCCCTATAGAATTATATATAAAAAGAGCCAACTACAGTATATTTGGAGAAAAAAATGTAGCACGCTGCACAGTGAAACAAGTAAGATCACAAGGCAAGAAAAAATGGGCGAAATACCGTAAAAGAGAGTAAACCCATGATCATGAACAACCAAAACTATGAGGTATTGTAAATAAAACAATCTGTGCAGTGAGCTGGTATTTATGAGTCAGAATTATACTCGGGATAACGATATTACAGAGACGAAAGGGAACCAATAATGTGGCATATAAAATCATGCAAAAATTATATTGAAGCTATAGCAAAAAAGAATAACGCCAACAATGTGATATGCAAAATTGTACATAGAATCCTAATATGCAGGATGGTAAAACAAAATCACGCTGCACAGTGAGATCAGGGTAGATTACATTTGAAAGCAAAATTTAGGGTCGTTGGTAAATATTATACAAAATTGAGCAGGCAAAAACGAAGTGATGATCAACCATGAATATGAAAGGGGGTAAGAAGATAGCCTGTGCAGTGAGCTTATATTAAAACATGCAACCGAATCCACAGGTATACAAATCATGTGCGCGTAGTTATTAAAATGCAATGGTTTAAGTCGGAGAAAGCACTCGAAGTTATTGATTCGTGCTATCCAAATCTCCTCTCTACGCTCGGGGATTCGGAAGCACGAATCAACACTTCTCGTGTATTCTCCTTAACATAGTCATGTAAACAAAATTAAACAAGGGATAATAATAATTACTATAAGACATAGGGAAATCAGTAGTACGGCATACAAAGCTTCATGCAAGAAAATTATATTAAGCTAAGGCAATAAGATTTATACCAACATATGATATGCAAAATCATACAGAGAATTATAACTAATGACTAGTATACTTGGTGAAAAAAATGTAGCACCCTGCAGAGTGAAACCGAGGTAGATCAGCAATGAATGCAGAAATGGGCGAATTGATATATAAGAGAGTAAACCCATGATCATATTCAACCAAAAGTGTGGGGGAGGGTAATAAAACAATCTGTGCAGTGAGCTAGTGTTTACAAGGCAAAATATTATACATGGGATTACAGTATTTACAGGGACATGAAGAAATCAATAATGTGATATCCAAGATCAGGCAGAAAGATGAAATGATGGTAACTTACTATCGATGCATAGCTATGAGAATCGTTTTTTCTAATGATACCAGCATTTATGGTCATTCCTTTTCATTTATAGTATCCTTCTGTTCTCACAGTAATGGCAAAATCTCACGAAACACCAATTATCTCCAATATCCGCTGAAAATAGGTCTATTTTGCTCTTGAGCTCAACAAACGCAGGATGTTCTGCTCTATATGAACGGGAAAAGCTTCTGCGACCCATGTTCCGTGCTTGTATTTGTTGACTATATGATTGCATGTGTTATTATTGTCATTCAGTTACTGTCATTTGTGTCAAGAGGGGCTTGAAGTTTTACACTTAAGTGCCTAGGTGGGGGGTGATCCATGGTGCTCGAACTTAGGTTTTTCGGCGATTTCTCACTCGTTAAAAGATTTTCGAAATCTATTTTTTGTAATTGCCTGACTTATCCATGCGCATCTTTCCATAAAGAAAATCTCGCCCATTAATGAGATAATTTAATTAGCTTAGGCAACAATGGGAGTGTGGTTTTAAAAACAACAATGGGAGTGTGGTTTTAAAAATTTAAATTAGCAAACCCGGTTGCCAGAAATATTTTTCTACTTATGTATATTCATATGTATGAAACAAAAATTAATTATATAATAAACTAGAATTTCGCGGTTCTTGGCTTTCGCGCTCGCTATATTCAACGAATATAAGCTGTGGGCCGTTCCATGACCTTTGACCTTGGCACATGACCTTTGACCTCCTCAACATATGAGGAATCCCATGGTGCACCTGTGACACAAGTTTGTTTCCAATTGAACTTCAACTTTTCAATTGAGGTCAATTTTACAGTTTAGCCTATTTTTCAACTTGACCTCACATGACCTTTGACCTTGGCACATGACGTTTGACCTCATCGACATATGAGGGATCCCATAGCACACCTATGACAAAATTTTGGTTCCAATTGAACTTCAACTTTACAATTGAGGTGAATTTTAAAAACTTAACAATTTAGTGACACACACAAACACACACACATACACACGCACAACCGGTCTGGCGGCCCACAAATACCCTTTATGTACTTCAAAGAAGCAATTTCATTATTGAGCGACTGCGCGCCATTGTTGTACAAAATAATAATGTTTGTGCTAAATATAAATTATGTAAATTGGTCCTTCTAGAGCAGATATAAACATCAAATTGATATACAAAGTGTATGCTGTGGGAGCAGGGTCGTGGACACATTTTGTTTCATTTTGAGCAATTTTGACGCATTTCGATAACAATGATTTGCCCTTGATTGCCAGAGAATAAGCCGGAACTCATTTTATATTACACTTTTGGCCTTGTCTTATTACTCCTCAAATGTGATATAGTCCCCAAGCCATCATTAAATTTTAGTCAAATTGGTATCCTGAAAGGGGACAAAACGATACTTATTATTCAGCCTCAGTACACTATCCTCTACACAAAAATGCATGATAGCATTTCTGGAATGGTCGCTATAACCAGGTAGGGGACAATCAAGGATTACACAGGGGTCCAAATTTTAAAATGATCCGGTCATGTTGAAAAGTATGCCACATCATTTGTCCAACCATAAGGATTAAAAAGGTATAGTTTTTTGTACTATCTACAACCCAAAGTTTTGGAATTAAAAACAGCAGAGACAGGTCAAAAGGTTAAATTTCAGTCGTACAGGGGTCAATTCATAAAGTTGGTCCGATTTGGTTAAAATGTGGTGCAAATGATGGAGCTCATAGGATTAAAATAAGGAATAGTTTTGACTGTCTAAAATGCTTACTTACAAGGGAGAAAACAAGGTCAAGCCCCATTGAATACAATGGACGTAGACCTTTGTTGCTCCCTACATTGGCAACTAAGCATTTTAGACAGTCAAACATATTCTTTATTATTCTATGGCTCCACCAATAATTTGCACCATATTTATACAAATCAGAGCAACTTTGACATTTGACCCCTGTACAGCTGCAAATGACCCTTTTTTACTGATTTTTGCTGTTTTAGCCTATAACTCCAAAATTATAAAACTATACCTTTTTGGAATCCTTATGATCAGACAAATAATGATGAATACTTTTCAACATGACATGATTGAACGCAACTTGAATTTCCCCCCCCTGTGTAAACCTTGGTTACCTGGCTATAGCTACCATTCCAGAAATGCTATCATACATCTTTGTGTAGGTCATGATATACTGATGCTGCATAATATTGTCGTTTTGTTCCTTTCAGAATACCGAAAATTTGCTCGGCTCATGGAGTTTCATTAAAAATTTTAGTGGTTTTCTTAGGGGGATCCATGGAACCCTCCCTTGGCCACCAACTTGAAAGAAAACACCTTATACAGGGTGAGTCTAAAAAAAACCTTGGACCCTGAGTGTGTCCGCCATTTTGAAGTTGTTTAAAATAACATTACCTAAATATGTGAGATCACCGGAAAGCCTATTTTATTATCTTTCATGCTGCAAGATAGTTTCCATCGGATAAGTATATGGCCGAGCTACTAAGTCTTTTTGAATCAAGTAGTCAGCTTTTTACCCTATCCTCCATCCACATTCACATTTGAATGTACGGTGGCCAACTATAAGCCAATGACCCCAAAATGATGATAAGGTATATCTATTTTATGGATGTCAAATAAGTGTATCTTAAAGGTGGTTGTTCCAATGGTGTCTGTTACTTTTGATTGAAACCACTTTTTTCAAGAATGTGGCATTTTGTTTTGGTCTACAATATAGACAATACTTTACCCTCAAAGGGTTGTCACCGACTCTGTTTCTTCTTCCATGTTTTCTTTCATTCAACTCCTCCAGAACTGCTACAGATATCGAGTTTATAATTTATTTTTCAAATGATTGTATGAGTGATGAGGACGTAGAAACACGTTAATAGGGGAACGGGCATCGTGGTAATTGTGAATGAATTATTTGGGGTTAAATGCCGTTACAATACAATTAATTCTGCACTGCAATCCCTAAACCCGATTTTCTTCTGGACAACTGACTTGCTTCCGACGCCCTCATTTAATGTGAATTAATTAGATGAACCACCAACATATGGTAGATATATTTTAACTAAAATTCAAAATGGTGGTAAAAAATAAAAAAAGTAAAAAATTTTTTTTCTCACCCTGTAATATTTTGGTTAATTGGTGTCACTGTTTTTTTTTTCGTTCAAAAATACCCCAGAAATCACATATACATCGCCACATACAACTCCCTGGACAGAGCCGACGTTTTCTTTTCAGATGCTCATGAATAAACAGCGACGTATTTACGTAGCATATCTTCGACCACAACCGCTTTTCGTAAGTTAAAGTCAATAGTGGAAACCAGACCGTCTAAAGTAGCCTTATTGGTACGGGGGGGGGGGGGGTACTGGGGGGGGCAAAGAGGGCACTGATTCCAGGGGTTTCTATCTAACACTCGTACTTATACACAAACGTATGATGATCCATTCTTGCAGGGATAGCTTAAGCGAGATAGAGTGGCGCAAAAGAGTCTACAGAGGTTCACAATGTAAAAGTGGTACCACTGTTGTTGAGTTGCATACCAAATTGTTCGTATGATCACAAGGATTAAAAATGTATAGTTTTGTGCGATCTCTCGTCGTTGACTTAGTAATTTACCCTTATTGAGTTATAAGCTGAAAACCGTTAATTAGTAGGTCATAGGGGTTACATTTACTCTACAGGGTCACTACAGCTGTGCACGAATTTAGGGGAACGGCGAGGGTGAGGTTTTTTTCATCCACGATTTATTCATCAACCTTCGAAATTTTTCTCGGTTAGGAAATTCGGTTAGGTTTTTAAAACATCACCTGAAAATTTTCGAAGGTGGGGGGTGATGAAAATCGGTGAGGTTTTTTTCATCACCTTTCAAATTTCTAGGTGATGAAATTCGGTGAGGGGTTTTTTTTTCAATCACCTTTGAAAATTTCTAGGTTTTTTTTTTTTTTTTTTTTTTTTTTTTTTAATCACCTTCGAAAATTTCTAGGTGATGTTTTTAAAACATCCCTGAATTTCATCACCTTTGAAAATTTCTAGGTGAGGAATTCGGTGAGGTTTTTTTTTAAAAAAAGTAAAAAAAAACTCTATGATTAATTTTAATTTACATATTTTTTTTCCTCACCTTCGAAAATGGTCTATCTAGTGAATTGTAAATTAGGTGATGTTTTTCCTCACCTTTGAAAAATTCTAGATGATGAAATTCAGGTGAGTTTTTTTTTCCTATTCCTCACCTTCAAAATTTCTAGGTGATGAAATTCAGGGATGGTTTTTTCCTCACCTTTGAAATTTCAGGTGATGAAATTCAGGTGATGTTTTTTTCCTCACCTTTGACAATTTCTAGGTGATGAATTCAGTGACTGTATGATTTTCCTCACTTTGAAAATTTTCTAGTGAATGAAATTCAGGTGAGTGTTTTTTTTTTTTCCCCCTTCGAAAATTTCTAGGTGATGAAGTTCAGGTGATGTTTTTTTGGGCAAGGGGGGCACCATGCTTTTTCAGAGTCAGGGGGGCACATATATATAATAAATTGTTCGTATAGTGTTGGCCTATATAAAATCACTAATTTTTCAGGGGGCAGAGGGGGGGCAAATATTCCCCACAGGGTGGGGGGAGCTCCCCCCCCCCCCCTGCCCTCATGGTTACGCCACTGGTGATAAATTAGTTTTGCAATGTGTTCTGATGTTTTGATGAGTAATTGTATATCATTATGTTTACTATCTTTATAAGGTGATGATTTTGGTGATAGATGCCGAAAAAGGTTGCGTTTTTTCCCCTAAATCGTGCCGTACCTAGGCAGCTGGGACTCACTACATGCAGAACGTAAAATAACTGGAGCCGTAAAAATACGAAACCATTGCAGGGAACGTAAAATAACGGCGTAAAATCTCAGCTTCAACGTTATTGTTGGTTTTTGACTTTTTTATAAACAATATTAAGAATTAAAACGTTATTACAATCCTCTGACCAAATTTTCACGTTGTGGCTATATGGCATCATACAAACGTTGTATTTAAGTTACTACGTGGTTGTAAAAAAGTTATATTTCAGGCAAACAATTTTGAGAAAAAAGGCAATAAACAAAGGGATAATGTGAAGAAATAAAGACTTAAACTAGTGTATACACTTTGTTTTATATGGTAATGTACACATTCTAATGTCACCAATTACTTAATCATCATATGAATAAACTTAATACATGTACCTTACATAGATTCGAACCAGGGCCTTAAGATTACAAGTCCTAAACCTTATCCACTACACTACATGACTTTACTGATAGCAGATGCTAAAATCAAATATATGTGTGTGTACTACTTTTTTTCAAATTAAACTAAATATAATACAAAAAGGAGGAAAAGAGTTTTTTTAACTATTTTTAAAAATGATAGGGAAAATAAGATTTTGGATTTTTTTAATGACGTTACTTACGACGTTATTTAACACATTTTATAGGTAAAACGATTTTTTTTTTTTTTTTTTTTTTTTAAAAAAGTTATATTTCAGGCAAACAATTTTGAGAAAAAAGGCAATAAACAAAGGGATAATGTGAAGAAATAAAGACTTAAACTAGTGTATACACTTTGTTTTATATGGTAATGTACACATTCTAATGTCACCAATTACTTAATCATCATATGAATAAACTTAATACATGTACCTTACATAGATTCGAACCAGGCCTTAAATTACAAGTCCTAACCTTATCCCCTACACTACATGACTTTACTGATACAGATGCTAAATCAAATATATGTGTGTGTCTACTTTTTTTTCGAAATAACTAAATATCATACAACAAGGATGAAACTAGTTTTGTCACTATTTTTAAAAATGATAGGAAAATAAGATTTTGGATTTTTTTAATGACGTTACTTACGACGTTATTTAACACATTTTATAGGTAAAACGATTTTCATGGTTCGTATTCTTACATTAAAAACAAGTAAGTTACAAAAGAACGTAATATTACGGAAAATATAATAACGGTCAGCGTATAAATACTACCTTTTTTCAAAATGTGTATTATTATTTTTTAGCCACTGTTTTACATTTTTCTGCTTCAAAATTGTAGTGTTATGTTATGGTATAGGTAATAAAGCGTGAAATATTGAATAAATGGGGATTACCGTAATTTAAAAAAAGGTAAGTCTGGTAAAATTAGGAACATTTTTAACAGTGCACACAAACTTTATTAAACATTTTCTTTAGATTTTGAATGTTTATTTTGGCTGTAATTACATTCCTTCTGACGTGATTTAACCAATACCAATTTTGTAATAAATTCAAAGCTGTCATTGATGTGCAATAAATATTTGTATTGTTTATTATTTATGAAAAAAGATAATTATCATTGAACTGATTATGTTGACTATTTGACTATTAAAACTTGTGTCGATAAAACTAGACTTCCTATGTTTACTTTAATCTGTGTTTTGTTTCTTTTGTCAAGTTGCAATATTTTGTATGCTTCAAGACAACATATGGCATAACTTGGCGAAACAACCCATGCCCATGCATAAAAGTGGCACAAGTTCGATTTTGGTATATCGCACTAAATTGATTATATCTCTGGATTGACAAAAGCAAATTAATAATATACCAAGTAAGCATGACTTATTTTGAAAATTCATAACCAATTTTTTCTGATTGTACCATTTTTTTAGACAGGCTGTACTTTCGCCAAATTTGTCCCAATTTCAAAGAAATAAGCCTTTCCCATGTTTATCATTCATTCACAAAATATCTCGTGAAAGCGTTAGTGTTTAATTTTGTTTGACCCTCGTCTTACCAAGCCTTTGTTTGTAACACGATTTACCAAGGGGGGGGGGGGGGGTGGTAACCACCCCCTCGAGAATTGTTATAAAGCACCCGAATCTTATGATTTTGATACCAATGGATAGCTATGGTCCTCCTCTTTCCATTGATACCAAAATAAGTACCAACATACCTAGTATGGCGTCACAATGACGTCATCAAGTCCGCGAGTCGGCAAAATTGGCATTTTCCACAGAAAATAGGCGAAAATCAAATTTTGCGCTACAAACGTAGGAATATTTCATGCGGTTTTCAGCTCTAAATGATGGCATTTGGCTAGTTTTACATAAACAGAGTTTAGAGCCATATTGTGCATAATATTTTCAAAAAATGCACCATAAAATATCCTTTTTGTTTTTCTACAATATAGGAAAAGGTAAACGTCCACTTTTCTCCAATGACAGTGGATATTTTAAAGTACTGTTTTCGTGTTGAAAAACCGATTTCTAAACTTGTTTATTATTTTTAATAATTTTCTAAAATTGGGTGTAAATCTTTTTGACTCAGAATGATATGCTTATCCGGGGGTCTCACGTTTGGTTTGCACTCTAAAGTTTGCAACGGATAACGTAGTTATGTACAAATGGTTGACCCGTTTGTTTTACTCTAATGATACTATGTAGCCAAAAAACTCTGAAAAGACCGGTGTGGCAGGGGATATCGCCCTCCGGGCTCAATGTCCGACTACAATAGTGAACATTTA